>JASFDG010000016.1:32912-51844 GCA_036937095.1 Phaeolepiota aurea
ATTGGCCATCATTATGTTGCTGTTCAACCCTTTGTTAAGGTGCCGTTGTTTTCGCCCATGAATCCTTTGCCGATGAAGTTTGACGGTACTGCAGAGGGGATACATCACTCTGTGGCGTTTTGTGCGGGCGCCCTTGCACTGCGCATATGCGCAGAAACGGAACCTGAGAGGGCACCTTGAAAAGACCACAGCCCTTTCATGTTATTCTAGATATGGGATCAGCAGATCTTTGGCTTGCAACCACAGATTGCGGCGCTTGTGGCCCGATGATGCCTTTATTCGCGCCAAAGGATTCGACGACATTCAGGCTCTCCAGTACTGCTGGTCCATTAAGTTATGACCTGAGTCACGCGTCTGGTGCTGTCGCAGCATCGGGGGGCTTTCTATAACTATTAAACTAATCAATCACTGTGTGGGTTTCTAGCTCTTTTGACCAGGACCATAGCTGGCCTGTATGACCCAAGTGGCCGCCAACCAACTTGCGCAGAACTTCGTTTCTGGCTCGGTGTCTGGGCTCATTGGTTTGGCGTTCTCAACCATATCGGCAACGCATTCGACCCCACTTTGGGAAAATCTGGCTGTGGCAGGGCAGTTGACCGCGTCTGAGATGTCATTTTGGTTGGCCCGCCGCTTCGCTCGCTGGAGGGCACAAGTGTGAAGTTTTCGGTCGGAATTTGACCTTGTTTGGTGAGTTGATCCCTGCAGCCTGAGTCTACATGAGCGCTCATGCAAATACCACTGCTGCCCCCTCAACCTCAACATTAGCAGTTGCAAGTGCTCACGCAACTACCTCAGCCCCCCCCAACATTAGCAGTTGATTCGACTTCATCTGCGAGCATGTAAATGCAGGCCCGACTACGACCCCGTTTTCAAGTGCGTGTTCTTGTGCACTTCAGCTGGAACTCAGTTCCACCTTTTCCATTGGCTAGCTGGACGTTGGCAACCAGGGCTTCCAATACACGCACGCGAGTGGCTTCAACTGCTCTGATCTGTTTTCTCCAGGCACTACGAACACTATGATAAGTGTGTTACAGGCGACTTATTGAAAGCCTGATATCGTTAAGTGGTCAGTGCCATGGTCATAATAAGCTCGGACCGTTCCGGGATACAGTCACTGGCAGTAGCTGGAGGTACATGTGCATATTCATTTATATAACATATCAAAACAGCTATTGAACTACGTCCCCAACAAGTAATAGACGAGGGTGCCCAATTTTAAAAATGGGACATCAGCCAAACCACAACAACGATGGTTGCAATAGAGGGTTGGAATATTGGGTTGCGCCTAGCGATAAACCTGGTGAGTTGCTCTCAATCAATTGCAAAGCCAAAAGAGTTTACAATTCATATGTCTGTGCTCCAGCTGTTGATCTACCCAGGGATAATTGTGCGAATCCAATCGAGGGTGGTTCGGCTCGGAAAACGGTGTAAACATTCTTCTATCAGAATCATATCAGCTGTTATCCTTGTACTACGGTTGTTGTCAGTCTCGGACGCACTAGAAATGTGTCTCCGAGAACCCACTTCTGGCCCTCAACTGGTTGGTCTCTGAAGTAGTCGACTATACTCCACGGCACATTAAAGAACCATCTGAGATGGGGCCGAGATTCATGTCCCTTGGGTCGATAGGCCACACCTTGCCCCCGAATGAAATAGCAACCTCCACCTGCGAATTACAAGCTGGTAATGAAAACAAAGCGATAAGAAACAGATCTCCACATGTGCGGTGGGAACACATACGAAACGGGTAAAATCCTCCTCCCACATATGCTGATCCTGGGACTTGTGCCCAAGTGTCATTAACGTCTGAACTGGGACCACCAATCAAAGAGGTGCCTGTGTCTATGATAGCTGGTGGCCTCGATATTGTGATGCTTCGACCCTGTACGGTCATACCTTCAAATGTTTTGGGCTTAGCCTTGGAAAGCATCATTACGCATTGGAACGAACTTTGAATGTTCAAGGTCCAGTATCCAGTAGGTGCAACAAGATTTGAAAATTCAACCTTGCCAGTAAAGAATGACGGATTGCGGCCTCCTAGAGTAAAAGCGCCACCATAGGATAGATCACTGGAACCGCTCCCCCGAGTCAAGTAAAACGACATCTCCTTTGTCATATTCTGTAATGCGATCTGCCAGAAGGGGGTTGTCCGCAAAAATGCAATCTCCGGGAACGCAAGGCCGAGAACACCAGAAGCTGGACTCGATATAGGGTCTATCCGGACGTCATCGACGGCGACTAAACAATGTCAGATTACTGGTGCGAGCAAGAAAACTTAATTCCACCCAACGTCACACAATCTCAAATCAATTACGGACGCATTAGGCGCTCGGACGGTCGACAGAGATTCTGTGGGCATGTATTTGGTTCCAGAACAGTTCATGCATTCAGGACTTGCGACCCATAGATCTGATGAGCCCGTGTCGAGGACGACAGTCAAGTTTTGCGGTCTGGACACAAAAGGAAGGTGAGGGCATTGCGACTGTGTTGTCATTGATGGAAACTCACGGTGTCCCAATGGTGATTATTCCAAGATATGCCTTGCCATGGTCCTATAGTGAGGTGTCATGTGGATCGAAGTCTCTGAGTCCGGCGGTCAAACAAATAATACCTGATTGAAGGTGTGAACGTCGTCATTGATGCCAACGTTGGAAGCGCGAGTCTCATATGACCGACGATTAACCAGATGTACCCGCGTTCTGCGGAGGGTATTGCGCCGTGTCAGAGGAACATGTATAGGTTCCATCGCAGCGGCCATTGAAGGAAGCAGCAGCCACAAAATCAAGGGCACTCGGTCGCTTATCGCCATTGATTCTGTGGCAGGGATAATATGGGGCGAGAATAAACGAGCGGTCAAATATCAGGACAGCTTGCAGCTACGTACCGTATATATATGGTTCAGGACCATATAAATCAATCCATAGATACAGACCAGCATGGAGTTGTCTCAATATTAAGCTAGAAATCGTATCCCCTGGACCATCGGCGACTGATGGTGTATATTTGGCCTGAACCCTTGCTGTGGAATACCCCACCTAGTCTCTTCTTCGGGCCCTACGGGCGTCAATCATGGGCGCTAGTGAATCCAGCGAATGTTTCTTGGGCGTGGGCCCTCCAGTTTTGGTGCTTCGTATCCAACACCTTGGCGGTGGTTAAAACAGGATTCACTTGGGGCTAGATAATGTTAACGTGGAGTTGCGGAGGACGCAGCGCGACCATGACGCATTTGCCCAGGCGAGTCATACATCGAAGCTGATAAGGTCCTGAGATATAAGTAGAACCTATGCTTTTCGCCTATGAGTCTTCGTTCATTATTCGGACCGAAACTCGAAAGGCATCATTTTGATACACTGGCATGAGGTGGATATAGCATCTAGATGCGGTGCAGTCTGCAGGTACAAATTTTGTCAACACCTTGCCGGATAGCATCTGGTCTGATTGCGCAACGCATGGAATAATGGAAGCAAGGAATTTTATCGTTCCACCGACAACAAAGCCATGGATCACATTGGTTACTTGTTCCAAGTACTGGGAATGAATCTACCTTGCTTTCGCGAAACCGCCAGTTGAGACACTCTCTGGGAGAGATCCAAGGCAGTCATCTGCGTCAGCTTTGTTGCCCGTCAAGGTGATCATGATGTCTCCTCCGAGTCTAAACACGTCGTAAAAGTCGAAGTGGCATCTGGATTCCGAAGGCTTTCCGTTGATTGTTATGCTGTGAACATAGGCTGCGGTCCCAGGAGGAATGGTTTTTTGCACAGACTTCGAATCAAAGTTCACTGTTGTCACCGTTGTACTGGTACCAAGGAAGGAATTATGAATTGTATACTTCGGGGTGAAGGGCGAAAGGATGAGAAATTGGGTTGTTGAGGGAACTAAAATCGTAGATGATCCAGCGTTCGGGTCAGTCTAATCTAAAGGAGTCACATACCAGGATAGAGTCCAAGCAGGTGGAAAGAAAGCAGTGACGCCATTGCAGCTTGATCATCATTGCCTGGCAGACCCGCGGGGGCTTTTGAGTTGAATCAGTTGATTTAATTGATTTGTGATTATGGGAGCTGACGAACTGATATCAAAATTGGTGAACACTACTTCACGGACACGATCAACAGATTTTGCAGGGTGGTTTGCATAATTATAGCCAATAGGTGTCTGACCAAGAACGGGGTTAAGGGTTGGATTTCGCTGGAGGCAACATCACATTTACCTGGAATGACGGCTCATTTCCAGCGAGGTAATAACCCGCCTATCTTAGTGAGTATATACGTGGTATTTCCAATAACCGAGAGCTTACATCGAAGAAATGATCCAATCGCTTAACGAAGGTGGCCTGTAAGAATGATGATGAATTCAATAGGCGGACTGCAGTTAGAAGCATGGCGCCTACATTTCCTCCCATTAACTCTATCAGGTGCGCGGTGTCGTGAGGTGCGAACCTTGAATGTGTTACATCAGCAAGAACTTTCTAGCACCAGAAAAGGGATTGGACAAACCAACTGTACTCCCAAGATGACGATTCATAGAAGCCGTTCACGTTGTTTGATTGCAATGAACAGGACCGAGTATCATTCTTGTCGTTCGGAGAACAGTTGGCAGGGCTGGTAAACGCGAATGTTCCGTTGGAGAATCGTTTCTGTGAGAAACCTTTGAACCCATCGCTAACTACGGTAGGATCCCACACATTTCGATAAAACTGCAAGATCGTTAGTGTTAGAACGGAACCTAAAAATAATGGTCCCGACCAATGATCGATTTGTGTAACGTTGGACGTCAACTTCCTTGCCCAGCAGCTGAGCAACTTGGCGAATCCCGAAGTCTTCAAATGCATACTAGGGTTGAATGCGTCATATGAAGGTATTCTATACGGTGTGAATCCAGGATTCACCTCAAGCGTTCTGCTTCCCTCTCGCGTTTGCCGGCCTGTGCTAGAAACATCGAGAACCGCGAATGGCACATAACCGAATTGCCTAAGGGGGAAGGGGGCGAAAATACATCAGCTCAAAAATCGGGTTCCGGCACATTTGGCTGACTTATAAACGTTTACTTGTCTACCTTCAATGTTCCATTCAGGAGGATTGAGATCGCCGTCTGCGAGTAAGGCAGAATAGAGTTCGTCCAAATTGACCCCCAAGCGCGCGGCTTCATTATGATAATTAACGGCAAAGTGGGCAACAATGATATCTGCACTTGAGCCTGACAATCCATGTTCAGCTTGATTCAAGCAGTGCATATGCTGGATGTTACCTCCTTGGGTCCATCCAGGCAGATTATTGGCACGGCATTCTGGCATCCATCCGTTCTTGCGCCACCCGTCGATGTAACTGTCCACGATTTGGGCAAATTCTACAGGAGAATGCAGCGACATGAGTGGGTAGAAGGTTCGGAACTGATAGGTATTGATATTTCAGATAAAGGGATGTTCCAAAGGAGCTCACGGTATCCCAGCTGCAGAACAACGTGGTCGGCATGTTTCCGGAAGACGAGGTAAACTATCTTACCTGCAATATAATGAATCGAAGTAAAACGAGGATGTATTTTCGAATACACCCTGAGTTTCTCCAGTGGCATTGTTCTGAATCAAAATATGGATTAAATATCAGAGGATGCGGAGGTGACTGAGGCACATACTGGCGTCAAAGACGAGCGGTAGAGAGAGGAATACAGCATCTCTGTCACGTTTGCTGGGGTATTTGCAACGTCGATTTCTACTTTGCTAAGTTTCTCTTGCCAGAGCGCTTTTGCGCGGGCCTGAATCTCTTCAAAATCTGCACTACCCACTTCCTCCTCTGCGTTGGCACATGCTTGTTCCACAGAGCGGAAGGATACACCGACGCGTATATTCACTTCCTTTGGTTTGCCATCATACGAGAAAAGTGCACCAGACTGATATACTCCACCGAAGAGGTTTATAGAAAGGTTGAGATGAGTCTGTCCAAGACCTTTGGCGTCCAGACCAAAACTAAACGAAAGGATTAGTTGACTGACGTGTGTAGTGCGCGAAGGGACAAACGTATCGCCAGTCCAAACACCATATTCGCTTAACTTCTGTTTTCCGCCATCGAGGAGGTCATAGCAAGCGAAGGCCTGGTAATTGAATCTTGTTGGGCCGAAACTATCATGAAGAGGGAGTCTCGTCAACAAGCTTATGCGCCTATCATATTCCAGTTACCTTGAACCCCAGCGCCCACCAATAGTAATTCTACCTTTTTGGGGATCGATGTTCATCTCACCTCCGGCAAAGGAGACAGGAAGGTCATTGGCCAGATCGAGAACAAAGTATGGTTTGGATCCAGAGGGGAAGGTGAAACGCTCCAATCCAGCACGTCGAGTCGCAGTTGCTTCCATTTTAATATTATTATCAAGGGTCTGGGTGAAATACCCAGGCGTCGCATCTATTTATTTGGGTGACTAAGGCTTGCTGGCTGAGAAGGTAATGAAGTACCATCTGTGTTAGGCTTGCGCAAGCGTTCACGAGTCTCCAGTGTCGTTGTGCAGGTATCGAATCCACTCGGACAAAGCAAGGGCATGATTTCAAAATTCCCATAGGTTCCTATTGGTCCCAAGTTAGCACTATGACGTTTTGCGGCCCTCGTGATAGCACAGACCGAGAGAGGATCCAGTTCCACTATCATGGAGCGGGCTCAACCCACGAATTTTCTGAGTTGGGTCAACGACATATCCTGCATTTGAGTGTCATGAACAGCGTTAAGCGTGTATATAATCATTTTTACCTGCTGGAGCATATCCAGTGAGGTCTGTCGAGAATTTGACCTGTTATGTATATGTCAAACCATTTATCTTGTTTTCAAGGTCATTCGCTTACCATACCAAACGGAATGGAAGCTCCAGGACTATATAGCAGGAAAACGTCAGTATATAGTTGTTATTCGGCATCGAGAGCCAGACCAAACATCGCCGAAGTTGTCTGTTGTCGCGTCCCAGTCAGTGAGTGGAGTAGTTCGATGATCAATGGATATGGCGTAGATTTACCAGTACCGATGAATGGGTTCACAAAGGCAGTGTAGTCTGGGTGACTCTCTTCCGCGGCATTCTTGATGGCGGCTGAAATCCGTTGCTGTTGGGTTGGTGAAGGCTGCGCATTCAAAAGAGGAAGGCTTGTCAATAGCAGGACTACTGTCGTCACAAATTGTCTCGGGCAAGCCATTGATGGCTGACGGTGTACACGTCGACACTGGTCCTTTATACATCGTCTTTAAGACGCTTCGGAATTTATCAGGAGAGAACCATTTAACTGCACATGTAGGAGGATTAAAGAATTAAGCTAGAAGATCTCATGTTCCAGTGAGCGCGTTGGCAAGAAGTTTCTAAAATTGTGGTTTTGCATTGACATACACAATGTCAGCTTCGCGTGGTCGCGTGACTGAGTTTTGGGCACTGACGCGCCAATGTTGGAATGGTATCTACATGTGCAGAGAGGGGTGTGCGATCTAAATGTGGGAGGACGGCAGGGTTTGAAGGCAGACGATGGGGCTATGGTGGACCTAGAAGGCCTCCATGACGTTCCTAGACCCCGAGGGATGACGGCCGTTCTCAGGATAAGAACGATAGGAAGCACCAATCTGTTAATCTCATTTCCATTGAGTACGCGGTCCGGTGCAGTCAGTCGAAGGGTCCTCAAGGATTAAAAGGCTCATTAGTCATGCATCATTAACCCGCAAGAGCAGCGGGGGACATACCAACACTTGCTTAAGCTTTTAATGCAACCTTCTCTATTTCAGCGAGAACGAGGTCAAGGCCATCGTTTTGCCAAAAGTCTCTCTCGTGCCGACTGAGATTGCCCATGACAAAGGAGGCTGCGTCTGAGTTGTCACGACCGATGCCCACACGAAACCTGTAAAATCCCATTTCCCCACCCAGAGCCGAAATTATGCTCTTGACACCATTGTGCCCTTGAGCGGACCCGCCAAGTCTAACGGAAAGAGATTCTGGGGCATGACTCAAGGAATCGGATATAACGATCATTGAACTTGGGGTTTGGACACTCCTGCGGTAGGCAGCTGCAATAGACGGTCCGGAAATGTTCATCAAGTGTTCTGTCAATTTACCCAATATGAGATGTGCATGAATTTCCATAACAGAGTCAACCCACTTGACTTGAAAAGATGCAATGACACCGTAGTTCGCCCAATGGTAACGTTGTCCTGTCCACTAATACCATCCTTACTTGGGCTCAAACGTATGCCCAGACGATCTGCCAGTGCGTTGACAATCATTTGACCAACACTAAAAGGATCAAAATTGAGGCGTTCAAAAGATAAATGTGGTTGCGTTAACCAAACCCTTACCTATGTCGTGATACTGGAAACGGGAGATTTCCAAGCCCTGCAACAAAGACCTTAGGGATACCTGCGACCATGGGCATACACTCTAGAATGTAACATTATGCAAGGGGTTGAGAATGCCTTTTTTATACGCATGACAGAGCCCAATGCCGGAACATCGTTTTGGGGATTTGTCAGCTCCAAGTACGTTTAGGTTGACGGAACGCGAAAAAGTCTTGGCGTTGCGCTTGCGGTTGTATCTCCAGCATTCCTTCAACAACCATCCTGTCCTTAACATGTCTGTCATCTTAACCACCACCACTGCCACGGTGGCTATAACTTCCGCTCGGCCTGGTGGTGAGCCCATGTCCCAGGTGCGCTTCAGGGCACGACAGCGCCCATCTTCGCTTGAGGAGGCTGCCAACAAAAACTGTGGAACCCTACCGTATGGCATGGAAGCTTTAAACCTTTCAAAGGCGTCACCGAAGCAGACACTAGCTTCACTTCGGTTTCTGGTTCTCACATACCTCGCAGATCTTGAACGACGCCTGACCGATTTCGAATCGCTGGATATTGATGCTTGGATAGCCAAAGGGGAGCTTCCATTCGAAGATGCCTCTCAGTGGGCTAGCACTGCCATTGACATGCTTGAGAACATACGTGCCGATGTATATTCGCATTTGCCTGAATTTAATCGGGTGGACCTCTCGTCGGTGGAGAATTTTGTAAAGTCGCACCTCCCAGACCTACCCGACATAGCGGAAATGCGCTCCCATCTTCCGGACATGCCTCACCTTCCCGACATGGCAGAGGTTCGGTCTCACCTTCCACTGATGCCTCACCTCCCAGATATGGATGAAGTCCGATCACATCTTCCTGATTTCACTTTGGCAGACATGCGGCAGAAATTAGAAACGCGCTTCAACGACTTGGACTTCCAGCAGCCACTGAATTTCATTCCAACTCTTTCGAATCACCTTCAAAATCTTCATTCCCACCTATCGTCGCTTGAATTGTGTGCTGCGTCTACGCAGCCCAATACAGTTTTGGCTGATTTACTGGACGCACTTCTTTCCTCGGATCTCGTCACGGACATTCTTAATGCTACCCCCGACGTTGTAGAAGAAGCGGAGGATATGTTTGAAAGGGCTGCAAAAGAAGTCGCTGACGCCGTCAAGCGCTCTGTTGCTGGGATGCGTTTAATCCAATATTCTGAACTGCCTCACCCGTGGAGGAATAACCCATTTGTCACCCAAGGTTACAGGTGCATCTTCCTCATATCACCTCGCCCACTATAGGTCTGAAAGCAACTCCTTAGATTTATACCCATAGAACGATGGCCGCTCCTCATAATGTCCATTTTCACCTTTCATAACGAAACATGTGAGTGCTCCTCGTCATTGTTTCTACGCTTCCGCTTATAAAGGCGCAGTAAACATACACACGCACCTAATACCTGCTCTGCTTTGGGTTACGAGTCTCTCACTTCCCCTTTTTAACCACCCCAGCGACTATGACACGCCTGAAATTCTGTTCATGTGTTTTGCCTTGCTCTGTTTGTTCAGCAGCGCAGTTTGGCATGTTATGTCAGGCTGTGCCCACCATCGCAGCATGGAGTTTTGTGCACGAGTGGATTACGTTGGCATCGGATGGTAGAGGCCTTTTCATTCCAGTGATGGACTGTACTCATTATATATAATAGGCTTATCAGTGCGAGTGTCGGCACTGTCGTGCACTATAGCTTCCAGTGCCATCCCATGCTTGGCCGTACATTTCTTGGGTTGTGCTTCGTCACCGGTCTTGCGGGAAATATATTCCCTTTCATGGCGTGGTTTAATCAGTACGAATACAGAGTATGTTTTCCTCTTTCTCTTAAATAACTCTAATCCATTCAACGCATTAGTATTATCGTATCGCTTTCTTTCTCGCATTGGCCTTTTCAGGTCTTGGCCCGATGATTGGCCTATCGATGCTACACAGCTTCAAGGAGATGCGAACCTTCATTGGTATGCATACCACCCTCTTTTATTATGCGAAGCCTCTGACATGTCAGCCTAGCTCCAATCGGCCCCTCTCTCCTCTCCTACATCATCGGTTTGGTTTTTTACGCTGTCCACTTCCCAGAATGTGTGCTCCCACCAAAAGTACGCCAGCGGCTTGATTGTATTGGATGTGGTTAGTGCATCACCTCCGCCTAAATTGTGAGTTGTCATCACTGAATTATAACCAGGGTCCCATTCCATATGGCACTGTTTCATCGTGCTCGCTGTGAGCCTGCACAAATCCGCCATTCAGACGATGAAAGATGGTCTGCAATGCTATGCTCCGTAAATGGCCGCAGCACGAGATCGAAAGGGCTCCCAGGCATGTTGCCAGACGCGAATGAATACAAAGAACGACTCGGCACTGTCTAGAGCCATGTTATATTTTAAAACTATTTAAGATGACGACGAACATAGAACGTAGACGATTGGGACTGGCCACATTGCCTCTGCCCACAAGGCACTCGCGCGCGAACGCTCTATTTGGTAGAACGCATTACCTACAGTGTTCTAAACATAATTTTTATGACTTATGAACTTCGCGCGTGTCCGAGGCAGTCTATCTGAGGTACTCCCGCAAAGGCGAGGATTTAGCAGAACAACAATATGGATACTGAACAGCAAAGCAGCTTCAAATAATCTAATACACGTTGTACAGTAGTAAAAAGAAAAGGGGAAAAACAAACATGATATAATAGCAATATCCAAATGCAGAAAGAGTCTTGCGTAGAAGATAGCATCCTCTGATGAGCAGATATCCGAGAAACGAGGAGAAAACAAGACTACTAGGTATCCTGCGACGATGCTTGTATGTAAGTTGCCAACCAGCTAGGGAACTGCTCTTCGGTGATAGTTATGTGGTAAAGGCGATTCTCTTTCTCATCTTGTTTATATGTGAAATGATATCTGGATTATATATTAGCTCAAATGCTATGGGAGAAAAAGCTGGACATACGCATCCAAAGTCTCAAGAACCTTCAGCTTTTGCAATCTCGACATCTTCTTAACAGTCCCAATTAGTACACTGAACCTCAGCGACTTCATACCCGGCTTCATCAAGAGTTCGAGGGCAGACGCGATCTCATTTTCCACACGTGGCGTGATCGTTTCCTCAAGATTGATTTCAGCGGGCTCGCCCTTGTATTCAGAGGCTGCTTTTACTAAAACACCCCCAATCAGATGTATATATTGACCAATCATGAAGCGACATACCCGCGTCGTAGCGTCTCTTAGCCTTTCTCTCCATCTTTGCAAGCGACTTTTCAGCGCGTTGAATCTCGGAATCTTTCTGGCTAGCCAGCTGGACACCGGCGTCACCCCGATCTGCTAGTGCAGCCTCTTTCTGTCTCTGCAATTCCTGTACAGTGGTGCGCAATTGTGACATTTGGGCGTGTAGGATGATGGCTTGATGTACACGATCACCAGCCTCGGCCAGCAGCTCACTGGCAGTGGTAGCCACAGATTCTGGAGCGGGAGGGTGCACAGGTAATTGCGGGTTCTGATCGGGAGTTTGAGTTTGCACCTGTGCCTGTTCTTGTATCTGCTGTTCTGTATTGGCATCACCCTGGTCAGCCTGCTGCTGAAGTGTCATCGTATCATTCGTAGATGGTTCCCCTGCATCTGGTTGATCATCGGCGGGGATGATATCCTTGCTGGGGCTAGTTTCTATATGCTTCTGACCAACATGCTCTGCGTTATTGACATCATCATTCGCAAGATCTGCATTCGTCGCGTCATTTGGAAGGTCGGTGGCATTGTTTATTTCATCACTCATGATTGCCCTGGTCATATCATCGACAGCAGGCACAGTGGGGGACGTTGAAACGACATTGGCCTGTGTCGATGAATCAACGGGTGCATCTGTGATTACGGGAGCGTGGGAACCTTGGGCGAAGGGTTCAGCCTGTGTTGAAAATTGGGCGTAAGGATCCTCGTAGGCAGGAGGTGAAGTCAGGTCAACAAGGTCTTGAGGTGTGCTCCGCTGAGGGGCTAGTTCTACCTGCGCCAGAGCCGGTAATGTTGGCTCATCGCCATACAAAGCACGTTCCAGCGATTCATTAGAATGATTTGTTGCGGGGTTTGCAATTGGCTGGACTACTGGAGTATTGACGGCCTCGAGGGATGCTAGTAATGGAGCTGGGACCGGGTGAGGAAGGGGCAAAGGGGATGCATGCGAGGAGGGTGTTGGATTATCCTTGGGTGGGGGCGTTGGCGGCTTTTCACCCGTGGCTTCTTCTCTTGTGACATTTTCCCAATCCGAAAACGCACCCGCGTCTGCGTCAAAGGTATCCGGAATGATAGGAATCGCGGCGGTTGGCGGTACAGGATCATCAAGCGCGAATTCGGGAAATTGTGAGGAGGGTGTGAGTGGGAGGAATGGTTTCGCTTTGGGTGTGATGTCGCCAGCTTCCTCAGGTTTCTTGCCCTTTTCCAATACTTCGTCTGGTATCTCTACTGGATTAATATATGAGGGATCAATGGTATCATTCGAAGTCGTAGAATCTGAATCTGAAAGGTTTGCTTCGTCAAGGTCGTTTTGACTTGTGGATGGGGAGGTGGATGTTTCGGTCAGTTCATCAACAGCGCGAGGCATGGTAGACAAACGGTAATGGGCAGTGCCTAGTGCACTTGGGGAAGTTTCGGGATACGCTCTGCGGCCGATATTAAACACTGAACCCATCTCGGTGTCTGTTTCGGAGATTTCGCTCTGGAACGAGCCTGGTACATGACGTTTCCGTGATTCTCTCGCTGGGGGAATAGTGGGTGGAGATGCGGGGGTGGGTGCCGCTGTCAGGGTAATCGTAGATGGGGAAATGGTGGTTGATACATCAGTCATCGCAGATGGGGCTTGAGAAGGAATGAAGCGGACTGTGCGGGCTCGAGGGAAGAAGGCGACCTTGGGAATTGACTCGCTCATAGTATATATATCGCGGCGGAAACGACGCCAGATGCGATGGAGGCCGACATCGACCCAGATCCCAGGCGTGATGTCCGCCAAAACCATCCCAAGTCCAGTCCAGACGAGGACAAGGATCATTCTCGAGACGCTCTCGGTGACCAGAAAGTCAACAAAGAGGCGAACGCCGTAGGCCACGTACGGATCGAATGAAGACGGCATTTTCTTGACAAAATGCAGCATCACAACGCCCTCCCACAAGCCCACCAAAGTCCCTGTGAGCTTGAAGTCATGCCTGCTGACGAGGTCGACTACGAAACGAAGACCGAGACCAAAGCCGATGGCGAATATGCTGTCCATGATAAAGGCTGCTCGGGCATTGATACCCCAAGACGATGAGCGGGATGAAAAAACGGAGGACACAACACTCATCCTCGCGGCGGGGGGTTGTGACAATGATGGGAATCCAAAAAGAGTTGCACGGTTCGGCAAAGCTCCTCCCCTTTTCAGAAGTTTTTTTTTCACGGCCAAACAATGGCCTTTTTCGAAGGCTCTCATATTCTGCCCCATGCCCTCTTTTTATTTGAGAAATTAGATATTTCTCTTCAAGTAGACATTGGACCCATAGTCACACATGAATTGTTGAAAGCTTAGCAGCGTGACCAAAGACCAGGGTACTGTATGTTTTTTCGGAAGTAAACATATTAATTACCCTTGCAAGGGATAATAATTCATATGTCAAAAATCAGTGGTTACAAGTGTTAGTCTGGAGCCCTCGACCATTAAAAAGTACAATCCTACAACATTAACGCCAAATGTCGCCTAGGAAATAACAAGATTAGCGTTGCCGTGAGTCTGGTATATTTGCGTCATTGTATTGAAGATGCAATGTTCGCCAGGATAAATAGGGCGACGACTTGTTGTTAATAAGATTATGGCGTGAGTTGGGCGGGTGGAAAATGGAGGTGTTGCATTCGAGGCCCTAGGGGCCGTCGCATAACGAGACAGAGGCCCAAAACGCTTTCCGGGAGTGGTGCCCCCAGGCATGAGTATTTCCTTCCAACCATGAACGGCCCCCTTGTAACTGTGGAAAGAAACCATAGCGAAAAGTTGGCGTCATCCTTCAAGTTCCACTATATGGTATCATATCGGCTTTAACAAGCCACCGTCTGCCGCAATCCCACTTCCGCAGATACTCCTTTGCCCTCTCCTCAAACATAACGCACCCGTCAAACAGATCTTTGGGGAGTCGGTCCTTCCTCTGCTCCCAAGGTTTCACATCGATAGACTCACACCGATCCAAGCACACTAATATCATCCCAAAACTGTAGGCATCTGCCAACAATGGGTCCTGACACTCCCCGCGGAGGATTTCAGGTGCAGAAAATGGTCGTGTCCCCGGATGTATCTGCTCTACTTTGACTGTAACTGGCTTAGGCTTGTGTGGCGTAGGTGCCTTGCGCGGAAGATCTGCGAATGGGTCGACAGGCTCATCGTCTGGCGACTTGAAAATGGAATCAGCAGACACAGATCGCCCAAAGTCAAGGAGTTTGATGGTGTCGGTGGGCGTGGTCACCTGAATATTGAGCAGAGAGAGATCTCCATGACTGAGTCTATATGAATGAAGATGTGTCAGGCCATCCAGGAGCTGATTATGATAATCGATCTTCTGAGCAGGTGTCAGCGCTGGCCTAGCGACTATGACATCGTAGAGTGTTCGTCCATCGATGTATTCAAGGACCATGCCTATATTCTCCAGCGATCCGAGAAAGGCGCATATATTCCTATGGCGGGCTAGCGTAGTGTATACACGCAGTTCCGCGAGGAACTGAACGGTGACATCCGACGCATTAGACTGCATCTCACCATTGATCTCCAGTTGGATGACATCGGGCTTCTTGACGATGCACTTGAACAGCTCAGATGCCGACCCGTGCGCAACAGGCGTCAGACTTGCTGTTGCATTTGGCGGGGCACAATACGCCGTTGGTGTTGGGAAGGAGAAAATCGATGTTGGGTGACGCGGAGGGTTGTAGATTGGTGACGGCGGTGGAGAGTTGTCGAGTTTATGATCTGTGTGATGGACTTCGTCTGCGCCATGGTTATACGTATTATAGGCTATTGGTTCGACCGCCGTTTCCTCTGAAGACGAAAAAGAATTTCCCGACGAATTAATGGGCACAGCTGGTGCCTCTTCGGACTCGGCGTCGTCCATCTCCACTAAGCCAAATACAATAAGAATACACTGTCATGCAGTTCATCGATACGCACCCATCCACCAGTTCCTTTTTGAGGTCAGAGTGACGCGTTTGACATGCATGGCTTTCGGTCTTGGAGGAGGTGCAGTCGCTATTGTTGGCGTACGTTCCGTCGGAGGAGGGGCTGATAGGGGGTTCGTGAAGTGCCTGTTTCCGAACGGTGGACGCTGCGTCAAGGCCATAGTCACTGGTACAGAGGCGGGATTCGTGATGGATACAACGTAGAGCTGGACAGAGTGTAACTCGATGCAGGTGCTTGATGGCGTAATATTCACAAATTATTATCTTATCTGAAAATGTGTTTATTTTTTAATCGCCTGACCAAAATGCGAGTCCCACTGTCGTGTGTACTCCATATCATGATCATACATAAAGTGGGCTGGACCCTGCGGCTTACTTTGAGCCGCAGAGCACTCAGAGCAGTTGGGTGACTATCGAGATCTTCAGTTCTAGAGCCTTATCAACGCCATGATCCGATGGACTTCAGTGCACCTTGCATGCAAGGTCCAAGTACAATTTGTGTATACCACTCCGTATCGGTACTGATGGGAACGATAGATGAAGCATGATGATTGAAGATTCGTTGACTCGAAATAGCTGGCAGCATGAATTTCAACCCCTATTCTTAATCCTGACCATCTCTAACACGGAGTCTACAAAAAGATCCCTGTGTCAACATGGCACTGGATATATTGAAAGTGTTCAAATGACTTTATATGGTACGTTAGTCCGTGTGTCTGGTACGCAGTACTTGAGTATAATAAATAAAATAAGGGGGTATGGTAATACCAGAAATGTCTTGATGTACTAAAGAAAGGTAATGGGAGTAATGTTGGATAACTTATACCAGTCCGCATGGCGATTATTGATAATACAAACATCCTTCCAGGCGATCGTGTAATTCTTGTAGGACATCATGAACGTGGTGTGGTGTGTGCACTGGTGCTATGACCCCAGAATCAGAGAAGTAGCTAACAGAATGGCTGTCAAGAACGTTCCAAACTTGTGATCCAGGAATGGAACAGCGGAGCTCGACTCGCCACCGCGCGCTGAACCTGTAGAGAGGGACTGCTGGACAATATTTGGAGGGGGCAGTTTCGACACATCCAGCATTGTCTGAACGCCAAGCTGGCCAGAGCCCACCATGATTTGTTTACCCATGGATGGAACACCTTTCACGACGACGAATATCAACGCAGGCCCAGGGGCGAGGAGCGCGGCGTTTGGGGGTGCTTGTGCGACATGCAAAACTCCAGTATTATTTTGATAGCCAGTGTATGTGGAATCGAGTTGGACGAAACGTTGTCCCATGTTCTAATGAAGTGAGTAGTTTCCTATGATCAGCAGCAGAGAGGGTCCTCACCATCGCATGAGTGGAGAATCCAGTGCGAATGATGACGACAGTTGCATTTTTGATATTCTCGACATCATCAAAGAGGTCCGCCGAATCCAATTGCACATCGAAAGAGGGACCTCCATATGACAAGGTGGAAGGGAGACTCTTTGGTTCAGGCCTCCTCTTATTGTGATATGCAGGGTAGAACCTTTCTGTCCGATACTCAGTTGGATATTTCACACCGGGGCCTACTGTGTAATCTGGGTTGGGGTTTGAGCCTGAGACGAAAACAGATCCGTCGGCAAGCACTGTTGCTGACGAGTGGTACATTCGAGGAACTACGCTCGCTGAAAATTCGGCTTTTGACCACCGTTTGCCAGCAGGTGCTTTAGGGTTGTAAAGGGCAGGAGTAAGGAGTGGATCATCGGCGTATGAGTGGCCAATTGCCCAATCGTTATTACCATAGCCCGCGGTACCTAAATAAGGGAACAGACGTCAGGAGAAAGTCTGACGTGTTGGAAGTCACGGACCCATCCTCGCGCCGTTCAGATTTAAGACGGTACCATCCGGCAAGAGGATAAAATTGGCCATTGAACGTGCTTCTGGAAGAGCATCATCACGAACATAGGACCCCGAAACATCTGGAGTGAGTTTAACACATGAGGTAGACGCGGCGTATGTCGGAACAATAAAATCTGGCGATGTCCAGCTGAATCATCATTGAGTTGGAGCTACTTTAGGGGTATTAATACTTTGATGAAGCTCACCGGTCTGTCTGGATATTCGATCCACCGCAAAACAATATGGTTGCGGTCCAGTTGTTAGCGGGCGTCAGAGGAAGCATGACAGTCCCGGCACTGGCGGGGTATGTACGCACGGCATCAGGAATGTTGTCCAAAGGTGACTCCTGATTGGTTCGGTAGTCCAGCGTGACTGTGGCCCAATTTGACTGAATCAAAAGCTTGCCTGAAGGAAGAAGCCATGTCAGGGGGTAAAGATTAGCAGGCAATGTACTCTGCAAGATAGGAGATGGGATGGGAGCTCCTCTAGGTGGGAAGAATTCGTAGGTTGGATTATCTTGACCTGGATCATTAACATAACCCCCATTTCTGCAACCACCCAACTTGAAAGGTATCAAAAAGAGCCCTGCAGGAGCCGAGGAAACTTTCTCACAATGATCATGGTACCATCTTCCAAAGTTTCTCTGGAGGCCATAAAAAATCAGGAAGTTACATAAATAATTAAATCAAAGACCTACAGCGTCGGATACCACCGTTGGTCTGACTGATGGGGCGAGAGAACCCAGTCACAAGCGCCATCATCACAAGGTGTCAACATGCTATATTCTAGTTTGAATGACAATCATGAATAGAACAAGCTGAGACGGACCGAATACTGTTAATGACATTGTCAGTAATGAGCATGGGATCTATCGAGGGATATGTAACATACGATTGTCTGCCATCTGGGTCGTTATAAATCCCACCACCAGTCTGACTTTCGGCTGGGTCGCCGCCAATGGTGACGGCTTGATTGCCTCCGACATTCAACCAGGTACCATTACCGAGGACATTGCCGCCCTAATTTTGATTGTCAGAGTTAGAGATCTGGTAATAAGGAAAGGACACACTGCGCAGAAGGAGTTTGTCACGGCATCCATCGGTCGCTGGGAGTTTGATGACAGACCCCATTCTATCACAGGATGATCAGTGCATACCATGATTATCGATGAAGAAACATACCCGATGCCCATGCCGAATGCCCTTTGACCTGGGTAGGGTTTCCTTCTACTTTGTCGACGATGTATACCTTGTCAGGTGTTCCCAGAAAGACCTGTTACTTACAATTGAGCAGACTGGGACACAAGCATGGTTGAATATATTACTTACTTGCTGTGCACTGACAAGACTATTTCCAATGATTTCGAAGGTTCCGGGATCACCTGTACGCTCTGGTTGGCTCAAGGTCTGAGCAAGGGCGAGAGTGGCGAGTCCAATAGAGAGGGAAAGGGTTGCTAGTGGGCATAGCAAGGGAGCCATGGTATTAAACTACCAAATTTAACCAAAAGATGAAAGAAAAAAAATAAAGAGAAGAAGAAAGAGTGTTAATAACGCTGCG
>JASFDG010000016.1:51939-63563 GCA_036937095.1 Phaeolepiota aurea
GGTGGACAGTGAACAGTCCTATCAAGCTGCGGGATGGTTGAATGGCGGGATGCAACAAAGCACGCGTCGCAGCATTAAACGCTCAGGGAGACAGCTGTCTAGTTTGGCGCCCTGTGGCGTTTTACTGCTCGAACAGGCTGTGCGACCATTTGTGTTTTAAACTGCAAAGACCAGAAAGATGAGCGACATTCTTCCCCCTGGAAGTAGTGTATCAATGTCGAGTCTGAATGGCATCATATGCACGCCCGAGCAGCTGGCCAGAGCCATGGAGGAAGGGACGAAGGGTTCGATACATTGTCTAACGCGTGGCCAGAGCATCGGTTTAACGGTTCGTGCCTCCAACGTTCAACATCTGACGCGTACCCCTGAATAGTATTCAGGTCGTTGCCGAAGCTGGTCTAATCTCTCTCCTTGCGGTCCTCTATGTCTTTTACATCATTCTCGTGTGTATAAATTCCGCGCCACTTATTTCCAACTCATTCATTTCCTTGTCATCAAGCGCAATCTCGTTCGCAGACTTCGTCATGCTCCTGCTCAGAATCGATGGCACGTCTTACAGGAGCCCATGGATGTGCTCATGGTGAGAATGCTCCGATGGCTATACGCCGCTAACAATAATGCTTTCAGCTGTCCCTCTTCATTGGTGACCTGATACAGGCATTAGGCGCCGTAATGGATCTGAAATGGATTGGAGACGGGCGAGTGGAAATAGGGGAGTTTTGCACTGCCCAAGGTTTGCTTCGATCTGCTCCATAATGAAATGCACGACCCTGATGATGCTTCCAGGCATTGTCCAACAGCTAGGGGAAACAGGTGTTGCAATGACGACCCTTGTTCGTCTTTTTAACTCTGATATGCAGAGCGCGAGCTGCACTGATTACCTATACATAGGTGATTGCCGTGTACACTTTCATTGGCATTTGGTGGGGGTTAGGTGTCGGGGCTGTTTTTATCACGAAGATCATTATTGGCGTTGTTTGGGGATTTATCATCTTGATGGTTGTGCTTGGAAATGTTTTGCACAGCAACAAGTCCGAGCTCTACCAATCGCCTACTCCAGTGCGTTATTTATAGGGGTTTCCCTCCATTTCGAAGCTGCACTAACCTTATGTACATGTGTAGTACTGGTGTTGGATTGGACAAGATTATCTCCAGTTCAAGATCTGGGGAGAGTACTTCTGGTTTTGGCTCACCCTTGCCGTCTCTCTGTTGACCTATGTGCTGCTCTATTTTTGGAGCCGCGGCAATATCCTACGCGCGGAGGATTCTTGGTGGAAATTTACTGTCCAACGCTCGAGACCTTCAAGTGACTACAGGCCTCGTGCAAGTTCACTTACTATGCTCTTGTAAGCATCACGTCATGATCTATTGCTGCTGGGGCTCACCCCTTTATAGCTATCCAGCCATCTATTCATTCCTCATTCTCCCCTTGAGTATTGTTCGCTTCATTGGCTTCTTCCAGGAGCGGGGTGGTCGAGAAAGTCACATTGCGTCGTCTGCAACACTTACGGTTGTTGCCATCTATGGGTTGAGCGGATTCTGCAATGTCATCCTCCTTCTAACCACACGACCAAATTCGATTCTCTTCGGGAAGCAGACAGAGTATGATACTGGCCGAGCGCCGTCGCCCCCGCACATACGATTTGAGTCAGATGGTTCTGACGTAGAACAGTCTTCAGAGAAGGTTACAAGAGACCCGAATATGGGCAGGCTGCCGTCTCGCTAGGTTGTTGTTTGCATCCCATGTGACCGATACCTAACAATCATTTCTCCTGCAAGTCTGCGATGGGGCGTTAGTTACCATTCTGATATCACCAATGGATTGAACCTGAGCGGCTGATCATCAGCAGTCAGCCAAGGTGATCAGCGAGATCAACCGTCACTGGAGACCCCATGACCAAAGATGCGATGAAGGCGCGATCAGAGCTTCAAGAGTTTCGCTTTAGAAAAAATTCATCACAACGTCACGTCATAAGTACAATAACTACACTGGTTCAGTCCCACACATCTGGATCGCTACCTTCATCAGTATAAGAGGATCGATCATACCTTGGTGATAAGGTAGGCAACCGTGTCATGCGAAGCGACGCTAACAGAGAAACTAGCGCTTGCAGCATACGTCCCAGAAAGGTCAGTTCCCGCCCACATATCGTGAACTCTGAATGTTCCCGACGTTCCTAACCCCGGCACCATCGACAACGTGAACGTCTTCGTCACTGTGCTCCCTGACGTGTTGATGATGAAAACATGAGTCCCTTTCGATGATGCCCCCGAGTAATATTCTGGTGGAGACGTGGTTGGTGCACCAGAGTATGGTGTGAATGGAGCTGCTGGAGCGCCGACCACTGCATCTTGATGAAATGCAAGAAGCTCTGTATTCTTGATGATGGTTAATTGTTGAGTTGTCAATTTACTCAGCTAAGGGTTTCATGAGTGGATGTTGGCCCATTGTGGGGGGGCATATGCCAAACTTACATCTGTTCCACTTGGAGGAAACAAAATAAGAATGTCGTTATCAACAATCAAGCAAAAGTCTTACAGCAAAATTGGGCTCTTCAAGAAAACCCATGCAGCAAAGTGTGTACGTTGTTCTTGAACCGTCAAAGCACCGTTTCCTGTACCCAGCAAATAGTCAGAAAGCGACAAAGCAAATGGAAGGGGGGTATTACCAATCTCCATCATGTCCATGTCATTGTGTGCGCCAAACTTAATGGATGAAAGGTGAGCAACGTTGGTCTTGATTATACTCGTTATATAGGACCATGTCGCACTGAGTAGTCACTTTTGTATCAGACACTTACCGATGGTATTACCAAATTAGGCAAACGTACCTTGCATCGCCAGACATTCTCCAGGAATGGCCCTTTGTTGAGACATGAATAGAACACTTTGGTATTGCCAGGGGCAAGCTTACCACCCGTGCACCCCAGTCCCAAACGTTGGCATCGCCCCAAATGCACAGTGAGAATTGTATTGGTCGGGACTGTTTTGCAAGCGCCGCGCTGTAAAATATTGAGTAGACTATTTTTCTGGAGCTTTTAATCGAGACGCACGTCATCTGACGGTAGCGAACTGCAGAATTGGAATTGCTGATCCCAGGTTCTAATTAGCTTGTTAAAGGGAAAGCGTTACTCGATACACACTAGTAATCGCCCCCTTGTGGCGTCTGGTACTTCATTGAGAAAGCGACCGACCATTAACAGAAGTAATGAGCTCACCCCACTGTCAGACCAGTTTCCGGGCACATTACAGTTATCTGAATCACCATGAGATATTTTGTGCAATATCAAAGCAGCTGGCCGCACCGTATTTGAGATAATCAATTCCCCATTCATTAAAAGTTGCCGCATCAACTGTCTCAAAACCCAGAGATCCTGGGAAACCAGCACACGTAGCAGTACCCGCATCACTGAAAGAATAGTTGATGAATTTCCAAGCAAATAGGGTGTTCAGGAGAACTGCAGAGACCTGTAGATTCCAACTTTCAAACCAAGAGCATGAATTTGGTTCGCAAGCCCGCTTATTCCATTGGGGAACTTGCTGGCATCTGGGATGATTCTTTTGGTGTTAGCATCGCGACCCATTTGTGCCCAACAATCCTTCAAAAAAGATTCAGTAAGAAAGAAAGCTGATCAAATGACAAAATTTCGAACTTACGTCGATGTTCACATATTGATACCCGACGTCTTTGAGACCCAGAGAAATAAATTGATTGGCCGCTGCAAGTATTTTCGCTTCGTTTATATCTAACATGAGATGGACAGTTATTCGCTGTTCGTGGGGAGGCAAACTTAGGAAATCTCTCACTTCCACCATAAGCATTCCAAGAATTCCACCTATTTCACTCTCTGAATCGGTAACAGACTTGACCATCGAGTTTTAGTTCTCACCCTAATGCTGGAAGCTTCCCAGTCAAAGTTGAAGGTGGCGTCGTTGGTGCAGATGCTGCAATACCCGTCAAGGTCTGACCCAAGGCTGTTGCGACTAAAGACAGAAGCAAAATGCTTGAGGAAATCATGACTCGTAGAAATTGGGCATTGACTCTTCCTGATGTGCTTTTGTAGGTCTTTAGAATGCCAACACTTCCCGAAAATATTCCTCAAAGCTGCAGTTCTTCGCCTTCCTACCCATAAACGCAAACCATCGCGAAACGATGCATGGCATGTGCCCATATTGCCTTGCTTGAAGGAGCCACCTCGGAGGCGTAACAGCGAAAGAAGACAGGTTTATCCGGCCTTGAAAGTGTCGCCAACGTCAATGAATATGGCTTCTCGAACATCTTTATACCTGGGCCAAATACAATTTGGGTGAATGACCAGGTGAACGAAGTCCGTGATCACGCATCATCATGCTAGTAAATACTCACAAACAACGCGTGTTTCCTGTCCTATGACATCAATTTTGCCCAACATTGGCTGTAAATGCAAGCAACCTTAGACGCGTCTGCGTTAAAGCGTGTGTCTCCACCTTTGAAAACTTAAGTCCATACATTTATGCCACCATATCTTCCTTTACAGCATTTACGAAGGCCCTGACCTGCCTGTCAAAGTACGGCGACGAACTATCGCTTTCTGCAACTCCAGGTTGTCTCTCGTTATCTGCGACCAACTCGTCGAAATCGGCATACGGCAGATTCAGATTCGATGCAATATATTTCTCTAAGTACCGAGTTGGCCCAGCACACCCAGCGGAGGAAGGAACGGAGGACGTGACGGCTCAATTATTGGCGAAGGTACCCTCCTGTCCCCCTACTATCCGCGCATACAGATATATGAACTCAGTCACTCCTATCTATCCTAAAACATCGTACGGTCGAGAAGAGTGTGGAGCGGTGTGAACTGTCCATCATTGAGGGTACGAACGGTGGCAGTGCCGATATGGATGACGATTGTGATGGTCTTGAGAGCAAGCTTGTTGTGCGGCTGCACTGTAAACATGGTAGTTCACCGATACTCCTTCCTCCCTTTTGAATCTCAAGAGCCTCCAGGAGTTATCAAAACTCACCGTCTGCTGCTTCAAACCTCTGTTTCATTATTGGCACCCGGAGTTCCTGACACATCCAATGAATCTCGGTTGACTATTGGTCCGAAAGCCTTGAAGGACATGATCGAGCACTTTCCAATCTCAAAGGGCGTAAAATCGGATCCTCAACTGGTTTGGAGCTTTCGTGATTCAGAAATAGATCTCAAGAGCCTAGAATCGTCAATTGATAGCAGAGGTTCGTTTCCGTTCACTCATCCCTCAGTTCCGGTTGCCCATGTTTCTCGAAGGGAAGGGCCAACTTAACACTGAACTGACCATTAGTGCGGATGAGTTCGATGTCTATGAGATACATACCCCACCGACGACGATAGCGTTCCATCTACGTGAATTCAACGTGAGAAATTGCTTCCATGTATCAGGTTTACCTTTTCATGTTTCTCTAGGCGACGATTGCGTTTGCAGATTCCATGTCCTTACCCCTGGATCTTCGATTTACAGATCCAGCAGCACCTCTTTTCATTGATATGGAGGGGGATTCTTTGAATATCCTTTTTGTTATGTCAACGAGTCAAGTCAGTGGAGCCCCTGTGCCCTGTTCTACCCAACAACCCAACAGTAATAACAAGAAACGTGGGCGAACGGAATCAGCAGGGGAGCCACCTAGAATAAAGAAACCCATGAAAGCTGCCCAACGCGCAGAAGCCGCTCCAAGTTTCGCTTCGTCACAAGTGTCCCATGCACGATCCCGGTCCCCGCATTCTATGCCCCCTCCTGCTTCAATCCCACGATCTGCTATTTATTATCCGCCAAAACTGACTCCCCTTCAACATGTAGACCCCCCTCTTCTATCTCATCCTAGAGGCACTGCAAATAAAGAACGCGAGCCTTTGTTCCTGCCCAGTTCATCCCAGCTTTCCGCTGCCGACGAAGAAATCCTAAGGTCGACGGGTTTGGGCATTGAATCCATGAATGCGGAGGAGTTAGCAGCCATGTTGGAAGACGAAGGGGAAGAGGTTGCTTTCGACTTTGGGTCCCAACTTCAAGGACCTTCCCAGCCCCAAGACGCCCAATCAGAAGAAAGCCGAGATAGCCTAGATATCGTGAATGAGGGAGAACTCGCACCCACTCAGTCGTCATATGATGATCCAAAGGTACATTTTGCCATTGATTCGTCCACCTGCCGGATATTTACTCCTCCTTTGAAGTCATTCCACCCACTTTTCGAAGATTAGCCATGCTTGTTACCTGCCGACAAACGAACGATATCAGATCGCAGATCAAATGGGTGCTTGTAACATCGTACACGACGAGTTGGAGTACATTATGGGAGTTCACAAAACCGCCGTGTATATTATGGAAGTGTGACCCTATATATGGTGTACAATGGTGTACAAGACGCCGTATCAAGATGACTCTCGATGTCCCATCCTTAACCCAATGCCTACGACAAACCTGTCATACTAACAGGCCGAGAACAAAGTATCATCGATATCTGGAAAGCCACGGTCAATGGGCCAATCTGCCGTCTCTTCGGATCTTGTTAAAGATATGGCCGATAGGAGCGAACTCTCTGAGATACTTTGAAATTCATCGTGATTCACGGAATCGATTTTGACTGCCCGCAGGGCGACGCCCATCGACGCCCTCGCCCCCACCAAGCCCTCTAGAAGAGGCAGCTCGTCCAGTCCATCAAAGAGCAATGTAAGCGTGGTCAAGTGAGGCCACGGTAAGGCTGCCGGCAATGTAGATTGGATGGCGCTCTCCATGAGTGCCCTTGTGATCGGTGATGATATAGATGCATAGGATGACGAAAACTCGACGATCCCTGGAAATGCGCGAAACAGACGCCTGTATGTGGGACAAGAGAAGTCGAAGTCACAAAATGTCAACGACCTCAGATCACGATATCGGTGGACGCTTGAGGATGCCCAGAATCGTTCTAGGTCATGCTCCTGAACCTCCTTCAGGATCAATGTCTCGAGGGAGGGCGCTTCTATGCCAGCTAGGATGGTACTGAGCAGGTGATCCCCCATCTTACATAGTCGCATCGACGACAATGATAACAATTTCAGCTGTTTCCCAGCTTGCCATTGCGTAGGCAAGATTATTACTCCATAAATCGACAGATTCTTCAAGTTTTTGGGCGTCGTTAAAACCGCACAGAATGCAGAAAATTTCATGGGGGCGGTCGTAGTTTGATCGAGGTGTAGTGTGACCAGGCCCCCTAGCGGAGGGTACAGATAATGCAGTGCAAGCCCGCGGAGCCGCACAAATGACAGGACTGGTGCACCTATCTTCAGGATGCTAGGCTGCGCAGCGCTACCCGGCAGGCTGAAAATAAGTGAGTCGATGCTGCCAATGTTCAAGGAAAGCCTTTGAATGCAGGGGGTGCTTTGGTTGAAAAGCCGCATTAGCATAGCGCCTTGGGGGTCCATTTTTGAGCTTGTTATATGAAGGCTTCGCCATCGATAGGCGTCCTTGGCGACCATGTCAACCATGTCCATGGTCACCTCGTTGAGCTCGCCACGCTCGCATGGGGAGAGGTCGACAATGACGTCTAGGTTGCAGGTGCCAGAACGGGCAAGGTATAGTGCTGTTATGCCCTCCTGCCGACCGCAGCGTAATGGCACAACCGCCCAAAGATTCTGTGTGTTGATAGCGACTTCTCGAAAATGGACGCTAACTTGAGATATGATCAACTCGAAAGGGAGGTGCAGATCTGGGTCGTCGTCCTCAACAGAAATATTTCCGCTCAGGTCGTGTTTTGGCATGAGAGACATCGCTTTCGCAGTCTCGAATATTGCAGCGAGAAGCTCGGGGGGTAAGGCAGAAATTTTCTTGTTGGGGCCATTTTGCCGAGCTTTTGATGTTTGTTAGCACTTGACAAAGAACAATTGTTAACATTTTACCGGTCGTTTCTCGCTGGTTAACAGCCGCGAGTGCAAGCGAAGGGTTTTGAGGCCAGTGATCGACGGTGGGGGTCAGCATTTCCGTCGTATCAGAAGATTGCTCCTCCAGAAACTTGAATATTCTTGCATGGAAAAAAGCGTTTAGGAACTGCTTACAAACACCTGAGGAGTTGTTCAGTCAGGAGCTTGGGTGGGGAAGGGAACACCAATTCAAGATTCGTGCCTGATATATAACTGACTGGCCCATCGAAAACAAACTTTGAGTGAAAAAACCGCTCCCTTTAGGAAGTTCTCGCACTTGTCACACACAGAAGTCTGTGGTTTGGATGATGCACTGCGCCTGAATGAAGCTGCAGGCGTAAGGCTGAGCTTGTCCTCTACGGTTGGGGAAAACTCCGGAGCCTATGATGATTGGGTTCTGAATCAAGGCAATGCTTGGGTGCGTTCAAGGTGCATTATTATTTTATATGTTACGTTGCTTTCCAAAGCTGGCTCAGGCCATTATTTGCATCACGGGGATCTTACCCGCCAATCACTTGGTGTGCATTGCCTGGATAAGGTGCAACTAGATCAGGTCGTTGGTGAGCTTGTATATGCCCGCCTGTCGTATTTGAACCTACTTCATCCTTCGTGATCGTGCGCAGCTCGCCTGGAGATGCTGTCTTGCCTGTCGCAGTGCCCACCCCTATTTCTAGAGCCCTGCCTATTTTACCCTTGGTTGCCATCCAGTATCGGATCTCGTCTGGAACGACTTCAATGAGAGCGATTCGGGGGTCGTTGTGGTCGCCTTTATGAACCCCATCTTTCAGATCTCCGAACCATGCAGATGTTCTGCGCAATGCCACGGAGTTACAAATAAATATAAAGGTGGCAAACTCACACCTTACGGCATTACGTACGTGGTGGACCAATACTTTTTAATCACCTCCCTGTCTTGAATTACTCTGCCTTTACCTGAGATGCTATAGGCAAGAAAGCGGAGGTTGCAGAAGATCAGAATCTAATGATTCAAGAGCGGCTTACGATGCCCAACTTGTGGAATTTATGTCCAAAAAGCTGACATTGACGTGGGCGTCATTTTGAATGTCCTCAAATTTATGCGAAACATTATTTGCAACGAAGATAAAAGTGGGGTGGGTTTCGCCAAAAGCTTTTCATAGAGATCATCAGCCTCGTAGTCCATCTCATAAAGTACGCTCACAAGAAGCAGGGGCCATTGCTCGGGAGTGTAAATGCCCATTAGCCGAACGGGAAGTGAGCATGGCGGTTTGAGTTGTTTTGATGATCTCCTTGAGGCCTTGGGGGAAATAGAAGTACCCCCGACCTGGCACATATAAGACCACTGACCATCTATTTTCTCTTGGGGAGTCAGATTGTTGTTCTCAGCCTGAGCTGTATATGGGTCAAGGGTAACGTTGGCGGACATTTATCTGAATTGTTGGGGGTGGGCAGAGGCAAAAGGAGCAAATAAGCACCACTGGGTCGGCTTGCATGATATAGGGTGTGGGTCGGTCTCTGACGTCGTACGGCCCCAATGCATGACATCATCGGCGCTCCCGTCCAATATCAAACAAAATATTAATGCGAGGCGGTCATTAGATTAGGTAGCAATAACCTGTCCTGTCAATGATATTGCTAATACGTCCTCTCGCTAGGTGTTCGAAAATCAGCGCTTCAGTGAATTATCAGAAGCGGTTTATGCCCCAGGGCCGTGGCGACGTATAGCTGCAATTGCCCCCGCATGGATCGCTGGCGAGATCTTCCTGAAGACGGTCGAATGAGCCTTGCTCAGAAATGGGGTCAAATCGATACAGCATTCATTCACGAGGCATGGAGATAGCCGAGTGCGTGATCCAACCGTAGAAGTCGAATTGGCGCACTGTTTCAGTAAGCTGGAAGCATCATTGAGAACTGCCTAGAAATGTGGATGGCTTGTGAAACTCCCATTGGCTAACTTGGCTGCTGAGGACACTCACTAAGGAACAAAAGTTTCCCAATCAATATGTTTGAAAGCATAATTCTACTCGAAATATTTTGGCACCCAGCATATAGCACTTGTTTGACTAGAGTCTGGGTTATAGATGATTCATCTTGGTTGGCCTACTATAGGAGATATGTCAAAGGATCACCTGTTCAAGTTACTTAAGCAACTGTATAACCGTCGTTGGACCACCAGATTAGAAGCGCCTTCCTAGATCGTATAGTCAACGCTGCGGGGGCGACGGACTACAAAATGATATGATTTTTGACTAGCCTATCTGTTAGTACCCTGTAAGGTTTGCCTCGCGGTTTAAGATGGTGTCAGCAACAACTTTGATAGCATCGGGCGTAAATTCAAATCACACCTTGGGCCACGAAACAATGAAAGCCATAGGAAACGAAGCGAGCTCTACCCTGTATCAAAGGGAGGTGTCAATGGTAATTCATGAGTGAGTGAAGCCAGCGTTATAGCTTCCCCAAGTCAATAATTACCAGTCGTATAACCCCGAGTATGCTGGCATCCTCAGCCCCTGTAGTACTCCAGCCGGTTCGAAGCTATTCAGTCAATTGTGGCCGCCATAAGCTTGGGACGCACAAGCGTAAACCGAACATTTCTCAAGCGGTGATGGATCCTGGCTTTGAATCGAGGGAACCGTATGTGACATTGTACGGCATTTTGTGGAGTGGGTATAAGCGTGCATGAGAATGGATTTAAGATTTTTAGGTTGGCGACCATTCCCTCGGTATTCCAGAGACATAACCAACATGGACCAAAATGTTTGTATGAGCTGATGGAGATAGGACGAAACATGAGGCCATCCATTATCACAAAAATGCCGTCCTGTTAATAGATGGTCCGCGTTGTCCGACTTATGATGTTAAAGGTAGGTGACGGCGTATTTCGAAACCATCTTGCATTTGGTCAGATAGTATAGCCCGATTCCTGTGTTGGAGACGAGAGAAGGGTGAACACCGAGACTGGCACTGCGGCCCTATATCCAGATTATGGTGAGTGCGAATGACAGGAATAAAAGGAAGACAAGCAAGAGGTCACGTCCAAGACTTCTGTCGTAAATCAATCGCTTTTGCCATGATGTGGGGGTGAATTATAAGAGAGCAGATATGAAAGGTAGGTATGAGCGTAACATCTACTGTATTCCAGGAGTCGGGGGAGAGTTATGCTGGCGCTGCTGCTGCTGCTTAAGCAAGAGGCATCAGTCAAGGCTTTATAATGACGCTCGTGTGACTTACGGGGTGCCATCTGTGGTGACTCTCCCATTACTCGCCCCATCAAAACACCTACACCCTCGAAAACACCGAGCAGTATACCACAAGTCACTGCAGACCCCAAAGCCGACCTCGGACCGCCTGTGGGGCATCGTTAGAAGAAAAAAAGGGGGGAGTAACGCTTGCGCACTTCTTGCGGCCAAACAACCACCAGTCATGAACCCTGAAATAATGGCATTCCAAGGATCTTCCTTTTGCCGCCATCCCTTCACAGCACAGTCGAATGTCGAGAACATCCCACCCCAGACACCAAAGTTCCCACCCGTCACGGGTGCTCGTGCTTTTATTGATGAGATAGCGCCAACAAAACGTTCCCCCTGTAAGAGTGATGAGGAAATGGAAGGGTGGAATTGTATTAAAGATGTACCCTTGGAGAGTTTCTCGCGCCTTTTATACCGTACCAGATAGATCCACCAATGGCACCCATAGAAAATGCTCCACCGAAATCGTTGAGGATGACCCACG
>JASFDG010000016.1:64910-83096 GCA_036937095.1 Phaeolepiota aurea
ACAACTGATTATGCTCGTCCAGATCAAAATGAAGCGAGAAACATATAAGAATAAGGTTGCAGCATTCGAGAACAGTTTCATGTTGGTTAAGCCGGGATTTGCCATGCGCTATGAACCACCGGGGAAAGACTATGAAGGGCGCGTTTACCATGCCATATCACCTGGCATGGCTGAGCGTGAGGCCGCATTGGACTTCATTGAAACAAAGACAGGCAATCCTCTACCAAAGAAACGAAAGAAGAAACTACTCACTCCCAATGAAGATGAACGAATGGCCATTAAGGAGTGGTCGTGGTTTGTAGCGGTTTGGGGCACAAAACCAGATTCACCCGACGCGGCCCCGGCTAATAATTCGAGAAATGAGGAAGGCAATGATGAAAATGATGTCCCCAATGCCGACATGAACGCCGAGCGATGGTGGGCCTTTTGGGAACCATCCGAGGTTCGTAAGCTCGCTGACTGGATCGCGATAAAAAATGGTTTGGATGGCGAAATTGACGAAGAATCTTCTAACACCGCTACGTCACGTCCTAGTGCCAGTGTAAAGGCATTGATCAAGGGGCTACAGGGTTACGCCGAGTTGCTTGCCTGGAGAATATGTGAGGATAAATACGGCGACGTGGGCCCTGACAATGACAAGGGAAGGATGGCTGGCACCATTCCTCCTGAACAATTTTATGCGCCATAGCTGAGATCGTGTTCATTCCCTTTTGATACCCATGCTTTTATAGATAGTTCGTAGATGCCTTACATTAAAATGTTTCATAGTGCTCGAATCGAAAATTGGCGGGTGAAGAGGTTCGCCAGTTCGGACGAGCCAATGGGTCTATCAACACAAGCCGATAACTTCCGCGCCAGATATACAGCAAGTATATGCTTGCACTTCGTACGAATGACGATTCAATCACTGTAGAACATAGTAGAAGCCAGGACAAACCATGATTTGCGCCTCGTTTGTGAGCACCGTCTCGATGAAAGACGAGCACGTACAATGATACGGGATCGGCGCCAAGGAAAGGTCCAAGAGGACGCTGTATGTTGCGTTCGCGCCAAGGACTTCATATTCGGTGTACCCCCAGGGAGTAGTGTATTGAATGACTGGCCCATACCAGATTCAGATCAAATGCTAGCCGCACCACGGGGTAGACCCCACATACTGTTTTCGCGATCTATTAGATCAAGAGACCCGAGAATGAGCTTTTCAGAAAAGAGGACCTGGAGGCTAAGAATCACTTCGTCCGGCACTTTGAGCGAGCCCACAACGTTGTTGCTTAGTCAACCTGAATATGAGTAAATCAGAGACGCCAAAACTCACGTATGCCAGGGTTGACAGTGTTGATAATGGTGTTCACAACATGAAGGACCTCAAGGAAGGGCATCGACACGGATAGTGGACAAATATTCGTGATGGTGGTCGTTACAAGTAAAGATTCTACAGTATGCCCAAATATTATTGGAAACTGGTTCTAACAAATAATGATGCCCATGATCTAGGCTGGCGCCGATTGATGCAAAGTCTATAAAAGCGATGGTTTTTCTGTATACCCTCCAATAGACCGGGTCCCCGGCTCTAGATAGTTATCCGGTGGATTAGTGGAAATGGTCAGGGAATGGTCGGGGGCGAGGGGATTGTTGGGTCTTGTGGCTGAATTATATTTTTGGATAATTTAGATAACTCGCAGCAGAGCTTCGCGGGTTTTTTTTATGGCTTTGCGAGACCTTGACTGTAGATGCCGGGCATGTCGCGAGGCAGAACCGACTTCATGGCTAAGATATCTCCTTATTTCTTGACTTGGGGATCAGAGGTACCGGTAATTGCACCCCCAAGAGTAGTCGAAGTCGAGATTTGGGATGGGTAAACTGGAGGATGAAGAGGGTTGGTGTAGCGCATCGTCGTCGTGCTCGTTAGCCTTGTGTTTTCGAGAGTGATTGAGAACGAGAGCGTTAGAAGCTGGAGCATTTGCGCAACACATTTTATACCTCGATGCAAAAGCCACAGATGCGCGAAATGAGGCAGAGACCTGACTTGACATCGTCAAAGCTGGGCTGTCAAAATCCAAAGCCAAAAGCCACGGCTATCAAAAGAAATGATAGAGTACAGGCAGTGCACGGATCAGGGGTGCGGCTAGCGGGTCTTCGAGGCCAGATAGAAAGATTTGAACAATGTCTCGTTATTGAACCTTCAAGAAAAGGGGCAAAAGCTGATGTGCCTTTTTGGCTCTTAAGGTCAAAGCTGCCATAGGTTCGGCCGAAAATTCAAAATTTTGGAGATAAGATGAGCGTCAGTGGCCCATAAGCTTTGGAATTTGCCGATCTCGTCCTGTGCCTTGATAAAGCGCAATTGTTCTTGAGCCACGTAAAAGCACTTCGTAGCTAAGGCGGACCTGGCAAAGCGAACCGCTGGCTTCGTTGGATTAAGACGGCTCCATTAATTGGCACTCGAGTCTGCCAAGTTCGAACTTAGTGCGTTAGGCGGATACGAATCGGTTTATCCTGAAAGTGAGTCCCAATGCCGTGTATTTGGTTTCGAACGGCGGGCCAAACATATGTCAATGGAATCAAATTTCGGTAACTTAGCAGGCTCTTTCATTTTCAGTTGATTAGGATGCCCCTCCGATATCTTATCGTGTTCGCACAAGCGCACAATGACTTCCGCCTCCCAGAATTAAGCTCGATAGCAGAACTCAATGGGTTTGACTATTTGTTACCCCCAGCATTGGAGCCATCACGACCATTCATGGTTATTGAGCTCAAGGAAGAAGCACACGCACACATTCTGGCACAGCGGTGTATATTAATCAAGTCAGTTTATAAGAAATGTATATCCGATAAGAATTGACTCATGTAAACTGACATACAGAGCTATATACGAATTTTATGCACAAGGCTCGACATATGAAGAGCTACACGCCGCCAATCTCGCAAGTAAAGCACAGTGGTCGCGTTTTATCCAGGATACCTCCTTCAAATTCCTGGTCACCTCCTATAATCACAAGATCCCGCAAGCCCGCCAACGGGACGTCATAGAAAGCTTTTCGTACATGGATTTCTTGGGTGAGATTAACATGAAAACACCTAAGATTACTTTGGCAGTCTTCGAAGAATGTCAGAGATTTTTTACCCCTGCTCCCGATAAACTTTCTGGTACTGATTACAATTTTCAATAGACGACGGTCGTCCTGGCTTGACGCGTAAAAGAAATGAAGGCGATGGTGAATTTTGTCAGGTCTACTTTGGCAGGTTGGTAGGTCTATTGCGAGGTTTGCTGTAATATATACTTATCCTAGCTGTAGATTGCAGAAGGGTCAGCTCGCTCCTTGATCACCACATTCGACGTAAAAAGGCGCGAATTCTATGGAAACACAAGTATGGAGTCGGAGATGTCACTGTTGATGGCCAATCAGGCTCTGGTGAAATTGACCCCAGGCATCCATTTTCTTGGTCTTACTTCCTCACTCCTTTTCCTAGGCGTCCCCGGGAAAGTTGATATATGATCCATTCATGGGCACAGGGAGTATGGGATACGTGAGTGCTCTCACGAATGCGAACCTTTGATCTGATGGGGTTTCGAAGAAAGCCCATCGCATATTTTGGTGCCCTTGTTTTTGGTTCAGACATCGACGGACGCCAGATGAGAGGCAAAGGTGATGCCCATCTTCCAATTCAGAATTGTACTCAATATCGAGTATTAGAGAAGACCCCGGGCGTTATTCGGGCAGCTACCCAATATGGCGTTGCCTCCCGCATCATAGATCTTTGTACATTTGACGTGACTCACAACCCATGGCGATGTGGTGGACTATTCGACGCAATCGTCACGGATCCGCCCTGTGAGTGCCAACAGTAAAGTAGGGGGATTTAAAGCACTAAAGTATGGCAGATGGAGTGCGGGCTGGCGCAAAGCGATTGGGTCGAAAGAGAGAATTAACAGATATTCAAAAAACCCTGTGCGAAAAACACCGACTAAATCCACGCCCGTGAGTCGTCTTCTCGTGTTCGACCTTTGCCAACCCGAGCTGAATGAAACGCGCAGTGACGATCAACCCTACATTCCTCCCACAAAACCGTATGAGCTTTCTCACCTTGTGGCGGATCTCGTTCTCTTAGCTCGATACCTGTTGAGGCCAGGGGGACGCTTAGTATTTTTCTTGCCAACAGTGACAGACGAATATGAAGAAGTCGATATCCACACAATGCTATGCGATGGTATGGAATTTATCGCAAACTCTTTGCAAGACTTTGGGTCATGGGGTCGTCACGTATGTTTACCATTCTTCATTATATTACTACATTTACCTCAATATATGATAGCTGGTCACGATCAAGAAAATTACTTCAGAGGAATACGCCCCGCCATCATTCGACCTGGTGAGGGAGCCTCGTGTGGCCCACGTTCCTGCCCATAAAGACTTCCGCGAAAAGTACTTCCAAGGGTTCAGGGCGAGGAACGAGACAGGTGCCAGTGAACTGGTCAACTCTCAGAGCACATAGAACATCATAGCATCACGTATCTGAATGTCACTCTACAGGTGACTGAAGCTGCAAAATGTTCACTGCAGTGTTATCGTGGTTTAAGGTGATGAATCCTCACAAACAAAAAGGACACATTTGATAGTCTGACAACCTCCAGCCAGAATATGGGTATATAATATAAGGAAAAATGAAGGTTATGGTAGATTAGATATACTGGGTTCCCGCTCTACAAGGAGTATCGGCTGCCGATTCTTCTCTTCGTCCCGTGCTCGTCTTGCCTGTACGCCCTTCAAGAAGATCACAGAAAAGGCAGCGATCATAACAAACGTTCCGTTAAATATTAGGGCACGTCGCATGTTGAGTGGCGGTAAAGCGTTCGGACCTGCACGCAGTGCACCTTGTGCTATTGGCGACATCAGCGTGTCTAATAATAAAATGAGAATGTGGGCATACATAGGACGAAGACGACTCCCAAGAGGTTGCCGCTAGAGTCAATGATTCAGAAAATTCAGCAAATATATCGTGATTGCAAAGACCCACGCAAACCACAGGATGGCTGAGCTGCCGTCAGCATTTCGTGTCAGCTCACAGCCAAGTTCCAGCCCAACCGGTAGCATCGTGATGCAGCAGATGCCGATCAGAGCCATGATTGCAAATAGGCCAGCTGTGTTATGACGTTTTACTATGAAGGATCATTTATGATGTGAGATATGATTGAACGGCTGAGTACTCACCGGCCCAGATGAGAGAGAACCATGCAGCGCCCGCGATAGGCACCATGAATTTCGCCGTGAGTGCTAGGTGGTGAGTAAATACTCGGTCAAAAAGTGGGGCAGTGATAATGGCAGCAAGTATTCCAGAAAGCAATAATGTGGCACCCATGAAGCCGCTTTCGTCTGCAGAATAACCCATTGGTTGCTGGATAAGGGTTAATGAGGGTGCCTGTATAACTAAGTAGAGGTTGTACCATTATTTGAGCAGATAATATCCCAAATGTACTTGTCCTACAATATCGCTTAATGACGCTCTTGCAGGATGAGATATGTACTGACGCCGCAACCAAGGTACCAAATATGAACACCACCAGGGCAAAGTCGATCCGCTCACGGACCGACATAAATGCGTCTGACGTGGTGGGCAAACCAAGCATGGCTTGAGCAAGAGACTTGAATGGCGGCGATGGCTTGGACCCCGCGTAGGCTAGTAGGGGATTAGTCTTCAGGTTGGGTCGGATTGATTGGGGACATACTTGGAGGGAAAGGTGGGTTCCTCCCTACGAGGAACAAGAAGGGCATCACAGCAGTCGCCATAATACCAAGAATGAGGATCTTTTTGTGGGGGTCGACATGGGCTTGCTTCGCGAGAAGGATAAACAACGTACAGATTTGCGGCTATCACCCACAATTGGGCTGATTAATTGACCTAATGCGCCTCCCACCGGATTCGCTTCTGATGGTAAGTAAAACGTCATGGAAATAAAGGAGGAGCGATTCACAGATGGCGATGACCATCGTTGCGGTAGTACGCCCTTTCAGATCAAACCAAGTTTCTGAATATTTCGGTCCAATCACTTGGAAAATTGGCTGGGCAATAGAAGAGAACAACTGAAGGCCAAGTCAAGTCTTGTTTTAGATGGCAAGCTTCCTGCCTACCTGCCCAAACATAAGCAGAGCGTAAGCCCCATTTGTTGATAAAGACATGGCTGTTCCAGAGTATCGGATCCATGCCGACAGGGCCAGGGAGACCACACCAATAATGCACTGTTTAGTCGTGATGGTGAGAGTTGTAGGTCTAAGGAACGCAACTCTTACTCACACATTTCCGGACCCCATATTTCGCAAGGATGTGCGGGATCAAGAGGGCCGTGGGCAGATAAATCAGGCCAGCAATGTTTCCCAGCCAATTGACCTGATCCAGCGTGATACCAAATTCCCTCACCACTGACAAGATGCATGAAGGGATGCCGAATGAGAAAGCTAAAACCAAGGCTCACTGTTATTTGAGATAGGGCCAAACCAAACAGGACCCATGGCGGCAACAATGTTCAAAAACACCTGGCCTGGACATGAATACATAAAGTGGTGGGGCATCCAACACAATGCTCACAAGCCCAATTGTCCCAAGGAAGCGACGTTTGTAAAGCCGGTACACAGGATCAGCCTGCAGATGTTCGACTATGATAGGAATCTCCATGTCCTTTGGAGGCTCTGCACTGTGGCCAGCGACAAGCACAGGGTTAGCCGTTCTTGTATCGAGGCCTTTCATGGTGTATGGCGTATGTGGTGGAAGGATAAATTTCCGTTTTTTTCACTTGAGCGTGGTTGGTGGCAACCTTAGATTGTCGACTCTGTGAAAACGAAGGACATGAGGTAAAGCAACTTCTCAAGATGAAAGCAGGAAAGCCGGGCGGCGGGTGCGCTCAAATTAGAGAAGTTTTTATTTAGTTCGCTCATGTTTCTCATGGGCCCAATGTTCGCACGGTCTGTTTCTCTTGGCAATGAGCGAATACTGGGTATCCAAAAAGCGGTATTTCTGCAAATATTGCGAAATCTATATCGCAGACGACGCACCATCTCGTCAGCAGCATGAAAATGGCCTCCGACACAAAGGGAGTGTCGAGCGCTTCATCCGTGGAATCTACAAAGCTGGGGAGAAGCAGAAGAAAGACATGGAGGAAGAGAAGAGGGAGATGGCTCGTGTAGAACAGGTTCGTTGACATACGCGTTTTCGTTGAGCACCATTAATATGATTATAGGCTGCAAACGCCGCGTTTGCCCAAGACATAAGCGCTGGTCTTGCAAGACCGAGAGACGGTCCTGTTGCCTCAACATCCACCGCTCGCAAACCTGCGCCAAAACCCTCAAACCCATTCGCGAATTACTCCACCGCGGAATCTCTAGGCTATACAGATCCTGATGCGGAGCGAATAGCCGCAGAATTAGAGATTCGCCGTTCTCAAGGAGTTGCTGGTGAATGGCAAATATTTGATGCAGCACCTACGGCCCTAGCGGTTGCTGAAGACACCACAATTCCTACCGGAGAAGGTGGGGTGAAGCGTGAAGCAGAAGCACCCCCTGTAGAGGATACTCGGACATTTAAGCTTCGAAAGAAAACGATGTCTGGGTTGGGTGAAATCTATGATCCAGGAGTTATACCTATCAAACTGAAGAAAACAGAGGAAGATCCATCGAATACCCCAGCACCCTCTCTAACTCCTGTCACGTCCTCATCGACCGGTTCCCAACCGACAACCCTCCCGAAATGGACCAGCATACAGCTCAAGCGTCCAGACCCAACAGCCGCGGAGCCGACGCCTGATACCCCAGTGAAAAAAGAAAATAATAATGAAGCCCCCGTGAGAGAGCAGGCTGTACCACTTCCACCTCCCAGAACTTCCAAATGGACAAAGATTAAGTGGAGCACCCCCGTGGAGGCGAAAACTGAACCAGAGGAGGGCATCGCAGCCTCATCTGACCCCGACGTATCACAAACGGAGCTGACGGAGTCCGTCGACGCCCCTCCAATAAAAGGAGAGCCAGATGTCCCATCACCCTTACCGATAGAAGCTCCTGTCAATCTTTTCAAAAGACGTAAAGTTCCTGCTGGGGCTGGGAGAGGGAGGCGTTGATTCTGTTTTCAAATGGCCAAGGTAAATATCCTGTACTCATGTCCGTGTATGGTGAAACGAATTCCTTTGGTGAAATATTGGTTCTTCATCTCAAAGTCTAGGTGTATCCCAAGGCTTCTTTGTCACAAGGGTTAAAAGGCCACCCAAATGCACTCTTGCTAGACTTTTATTTCCTTCGTTGAGCCGGCGGCGAACACCATCCACGCAAAAGTATTTGCAGCACTTTTGCTAATCATTCAGCGCCGAGGAAGTGATGATATTGAAACCATGATATACCGCGCTCCATTTGTTGTTCAGATTAGGTCTGCACAGGTGGGTGCCCTTGCTAACAGCAAGGATTTTGTTTCCAGGAACAAAACCCTCCAAGCTTCAACAGACTTAGACTCATGGGTCATGGGGTGTCGGCCGTGTTCCCAACTGAATTTGATAGCATTGGTATGTGTGCAGCGTAGTGGTGGGCAGTATGATGAGTAGACACATCCAAGAGTTCAATACAAGCGATAATTATAAGTAGTGAAAATGATGCAACAAACAACAATGTGATCCAAACCTAGAACAACACAAGAATAACTGTACAGTCCATCCAAGAGCTATAGAGAAGTTAAGGACAATATTAGGACACCACTGTTTTTCGGGTCGACTGTACACGGGATTCGAGTTCTGAATCGTTCAGTCAGTGTGGATCTCCTCAAATAGAAGGTAAAACATACTCTTCCATTCGCCTTTGTACTGCTAATTTTAAGACAGGATGGTTGTTCTTCGAATGCAATCCTTTCCCGGTGATAACTCTTAACGTAGTTCCGCCTTTTTTCAACGTTTCGCGAAAGGCATTTTCGGTCTCGCGAATGGCTTCGATCACCTTCAGCCCATGCACATCGATCGTGTTAGGTTTCTGATTTTGATTCCGGGCTGTCAACATCCAACTATCAGTGAAATGCATGGAAAGAATCTGGGAAAGGTCACATACATATCAGGAATCTTCGGGCAGCCCTTTGGTTCAGCTTCCTTATCCTTTCCTCAGCGACATCGATCTGGCCCCTAATGAACAGGGCATCTTTAATGCGACGCTCCTGCATCGCGAGTTTGTGTTCTGTTTGCAGCCGTGCACGCTCCTTGTCCTCCGCGAGGGCTTGTTTTCGGATGGCATCCGCGCGAGAGAAGAGCGCATCAGCGACTCCGGTTGAAACTATGCTTGCTGCTTCTGAGACGGGCGAGAGCAAGGCTGGATCTGGTTCAGGAACGACAACATCGGGAGTAGGAGTAGGCAAAGTTACCGGAGGAGGGAGTATAGAGGAAGATGGAACAGGTGGTTGTAAGAGAGCGTATTGGGTCAAGGATGTCGGAGGTGCTTCCTCGATTGGAACAGGATCAGGCTCTGGTACTAGAATCGGAACCGACATGGCGAAATGATGAGTAGTAGTTTCCTCAACTAGCTGGTCGCCAAGCAGCAGAGGAGATAATTCTGCTGCACGCTGTGCGATGGGCGTACGTAATTCGTCATTTTCAGTCTCGCCCCCGAGATCCCAGTGTGGTTGCCCTGGAGTCAGAAGCTCATCCTTATCGCTAAGTGATGATTCACTCGGTGCCCTTGATTGCCAGTGGTGACGTGTATTGGAAAGGAGTACGGGAAGTGGAGCGCTAGTCACAACGGAGGGGGCGCCCTGTGTTAGGATGTCGGTGTGCTCTTCAATTGTACGCTTTGACTGGATAGGATTGATAACAGCAGTTGTTGGGATAGATGGGGCATGAGGTTCGTAATGGTTATCGTTATGGCGTGAGGGGGGTTGCACAATGGTATTGGGTAGAGATGAAGACAGAGATGAAGAATCAGGACTCCGCGAGCCAGAAGGAATCGTCAGGTCTTCAACAGAAAGTTCTTGGATAGGCGTTAATCGTCGTAATTCACTTTCTTGAGCTGCTGATGCGTCTGGGACAGCACTCTCAGGGGGAGTAGGAGGGAGAACATGCTTAGGGAGAGGCGAACCTGACTCTGATCCGTCCTCGAGGAAGGAGGCCAAACCAGAGCGTGGGCGGTTAAGTGGCGAAGACTGTGTTGGCAAAAATTGGAGCTGTACTGGCTTAGGAGAAGGTGAAAAGATTTCGGTATCCTCCTTCAAAAAAAAACTAGGGGGTGAGGGAGGACGGCTCACAGGAAACGGAGGTGTTAGGGGTTGTGGGATTCCGTTGCCCTGGGTGAGAAAGGGCGGAGTAGTAGCTATCGGTTGTGCCTGAGGTGGAGGGTGAGCCTCTGGCACTGCAGTGACGGGTGATTTATATACACGAACGTGAGATGGGAGGGTGCGTGAATGTCTGCGATGCCTTCCATGCTTTACTTCATGTAGGATATTGGCGGCCACTATTTCTGAAACAGCTGCACCCAAGGTTGTCCAAAGAATGATCAAAATCAAGCGTTGAGGATTTCCAGCAATAAGAACATCCACAGCTAGGCGGAGTCCAAACGCCAGATAGTGGTCAATTGGGGGTGAACTACCGGGAGATTTTGTGGTTAATTGGTGAATGAATGCACCCTCCCATACGCCGATGAGAAGCGGGGCAATGGTGTCGTTGGTGCCGACAAGGAATGCACGCAGGCCAAGCCCGGTAATCAGAGAGAGAGCTACGTCCATATGAGAATGTTATCTGTGGTGATTGGTTAAATGAACATTGCAAGGGATCCACGATGAGCCTGCGTGGATAGCAATTTTAAGGCAGCAGCCTCGTGGTTCCCTTCTGTACGACTTGGGTACGTCAGCAGCCCTGAGTAAGGCGTGTCACACTACTTTTCTTCTTGTCCGTCAGTTCAGATGATTCGAGGAAGTTGAACTCGGAATGATTCTGCCCCAACGATTCTACGAAGGCGCAAGAGATTAGGTGATGTTCAAGGAATATTGTCGTCAGAAATCGCTTACTGACTGTTGCGCACACGCTTCCTAAGGATGTGGGTATCGTTTGTTGATAAATGAAGGAGCTTGGATGTTCTAGGAGCCTCTTCACCACGCAACGCACGACGAAGGCGTGTTCCCAATAATCCCGAGTGATCTAAAAATACAGGTCACGAACCACGGTCATGTGACTAGCGCGTTGCACGCGCTCGAGTTCACAACTGCGGTTGCTTGTATATTCCAAGCCTACAGCGATGGCCAAACGAAAGCCAGTTCCAAGAATCAATACACCGTCCAATGAACCTCATTCTACAGCTAACGAACCCGCCGATCCACGAATAACACGATATAGTCTTACGGATGCACCGCTGCTGCCATCTCAGCCAGCTCTCGAGGAAGATATAGCTGCTTCGGGCTCATATGATAATGCAGGAGCATATGACAACATCAACTTGGCAGTTGATCAGCTGCTGCAGTCTTATCCAGAACATCTTCGTCCCGACTACAATGACCAATATCAACAACAGGATCCCTCATCGACCCCTTACGATGCGCCCTCGGATTTACATATCCAAGCGGAGGTGCAACCAGCTATAGAATATCGGCCCTATCAACCAGGGCAATATCTTGCACCCATTATTACAGGCGAAACCCTTCAACTCAGCCCTCAAATTCCCCTCAACACAATTCCTGACCCGTTCATCGACCCAAAAACCCCAACAATGGAAACATCGCCATCGTACTACTACGACCAAGCCTATGCTCCTCCCTCAAACTACTCCCACTCCACTTTCGAAACTTCATATGAATCAGGCGAGACTTTGCCTGCTGGTACAGATTTAGACCATTTTCGACACGATGCAGAGGCCTACGCCTCAGGAAACTATTCACGCGCATCTTTCCGTCCACCCCGCTCACGCTCTCCAACACCTGCAGTTGATGAAGAGGACTACTATATCGTGGGGAACGAGAGCCTGCATTATATCGGACAACCTGACAACTCACTCACTCTCGACCCTGAAAAGGCCGGACTGCGCCAACAATATGGCTACGATAACAGATATCTGGTGCCTGGTACCAACATTGTATATGATCCTGATCCGGGAACACCGACCTCAGTGCAGCTCTCGCTCCCTGAAACCCCATTAGAAACACGCCATTTTGGTCCAGCACCAACCGGCCGCGTTCTCCGCAGAAATAAAACACGGAAGCGCATACAGTTGACAAACGGAAACCTAGTGGTACAGCTCCCTGTCCCGCCAAAGCTGATCCTACCCAGACGCGGAGAAGCTGAATCTATGACAACACGATACACAGCGGTAACATGCGACCCAGATGACTTTGCTAAAGGATTTGTACTACGGCAATATCTCTCTGGTCGTCGCACTGAGCTATTTATTGTCATCACTATGTACAACGTGAGTAATCATAACGCTGTCCCACTTGTGATGGTATCTGACATGTTTGCAGGAAGATGAGGTACTATTTTGTCGGACTTTATATGGCGTCATGCGTAACATATCGCATCTCTGCACGAGAAAAAACTCCCAAACATGGGGTCCGAATGCATGGGAAAAGGTATGTATATGTTGCATATCTATTCTTTTCATTGGCTTATAAGCTATAGGTGGTTGTATGCATCGTTGCAGATGGAAGGAAGAAAATTCACCCTCGTGTACTTGATTGTCTGACACTCCTAGGAGTGTATCAGCCTGGAGATCACATGAAAAATATGGTCAACAACAAGGAGGTCACGGCACATCTGTTCGAGTATACGACCACGTTTGCACTGGACCCAAATATGCATTTCAGGTACCCAGACAAAGGCATCGTGCCAACACAGATTATCTTTTGTCTCAAGGAGAAGAATCAGAAGAAAATTAACTCTCACCGGTGGTTCTTTAACGCGTTTGCTCCACAGTTGCAGGTAAACCAGAACCCCCACCATGGGACCCATTCGCTAATATATGTCCGCCTAGCCCAATGTCTGCGTTCTCCTGGACGTAGGTACACGCCCTGGAAACAACAGTATCTACCGTCTCTGGAAGGCCTTTGATGTCAACTCAAGTGTAGGCGGCGCATGTGGCGAAATCTCGACTTATAAAGGGAAAAACTGGTCTCTGCTATTGAATCCCCTGGGTATGTTTCCGAGGTTTACGAATCGGGATATTTTATTCAAAATGATTTATAGTTGCTGCACAGAACTTCGAGTACAAGATCAGTTGCATCCTGGATAAGCCCACAGAAAGCATGTTTGGATATATCAGCGTCCTTGTATGTATTCTCTAAACGTGCCGCGGGTGTAGTTTTCCTGCTAATTTACGTTCCAATAAAGCCGGGCGCATTCTCTGCTTATCGGTACGACCTGCCAAGTTCTAAGATATATTACGGGAAATTGAACGCACAAGGACAGATATATCGCCTTACAGAATGACGAGCTAGGCTTGGGGCCGCTGGCATCGTACTTCAAGGGGGAAGTGTTACACGGACGAGACACCGATATCTTTACGTCCAATATGTGTAAGATACTATTTCATTGTCACTATGCAACTTGAGCTGACTCCCGGGCTTCTTACAGACCTCGCTGAAGACGTTTGTGATCTAAATTTTGACTTTCAAACTATTCATTGACTCCGATGTATAGCGAATTCTTTGCTTCGAGCTAGTGGCGAAGACGAATTCAAATTGGTTAGCAATGCAGTTGGGATCAAAAGCCAGCTGTTCTCACATACTATGATTCAGGATCCTCAAATATGTGAAAGGCGCAATTGGCGAGACTGACGTCCCAGATGCTCTGCCAGAGTTCATCAGCCAACGGCGACGATGGCTAAATGGATCTTTCTTTGCAGCGACATACGCCATTGCGCATGTGGGCCAGATTATGCACTCCGGACATAGCTTCCTCCGCAAAGTTACCTTGATGATTGAAACCGTGTACAACATCATCAACTTGATTTTTTCTTGGTTTAGCATCGTAAGTGGCTGTAATAATGTAACTTGAAGCACAGAAACTTATCACATTGCTAGGGAAATTTTTATTTATTCTTTGTAAGGGGTTACGTTGCGGACAGCTTGACGAATACTGATTTGAGACTTCCAGGTGGTACTGACCTCGTCCTTGGAGAACCCCTCGTTCGGATTACAAGGGGTCAAGTACCTTAATATCCTCGCGCAGGTATGATCCTCCTTACTACGATCTACCATTTACTGAAGAAACCGCTACTAGTACGTCATGGCGTCCCTTATTATCGCATGCTTCCTCTTCTCGATGGGTAATAAACCACAAGCGTAGGTGGAAGTAGGGAACTGCTTGCATATCTTCATCTAATTAAGCATTCAATAGTTCAAAATGGAAGTACAAAACGACGGCCATCATTTTGAGCGTCCTGATGGTGTACTTGATCATCGCCTCGATTGCATGTGCAATTCAAGCGGGGAAGCAAGGTGGAGCTGCCAATTCGGCAATGCTTTTAAGTGTCTTGGTCACATATGGACGTAAGCCCGCGATCTCTCCTCTCTCCAGCTGGGAATTAATATTTTGTATCAGTATACGCATTTAGCAGTCTGCTAGCATTCGATCCCTGGCATATGTTCACGAGCTTCATCCCCTATATGTTACTTTCGCCAACCTATATTAATGTCCTGAATATGTGAGGATGTTGTATAAATCGGTTAGCCTAGGCTAACCTAATTTTACAGTTATGCATTTTCGAATCTTGACGATGTAGGGCCTCCTCTGAGCAGCTAATTTTTTTTATGCGCTGACCCTGCCTAAAGATATCATGGGGTACTAAGCAAGACTCCATACCCGAAACCGACCTCGGTGCTGTCATCCAAGATAGCCACTCTCAAGTAGATGTTGAAATGCTTACCGAGGCTGCGGACGTCAACAGCCTATATGAAGATGCTCTCTCAAATCTGCGGAACCGTGCGGCGATTGAAGAGAAAGGGAATAAGATCAAAGGACTGCGGAGCAACGCAGAAAAGGAGCAAGGCGCAAAGGATTACTATGCAAACGTCAGGACCAATGTGCTCCTTGCATGGGTGTTATCAAATGTGGGCTCAATCCTTTTTTGCGCATTATGGGGCCATGACTGAACCAGGACCACTAGGGCTTGCTGTTAATGGGCATCCTAGGCAGCGGAGCATCTACTAGAGATACATTCGCAGCAAACGCAACGGAAAATAGAGTCAAGGGATACCTTGTATTCATCCTCGCGTTTACGGCAATCACAAATTGCGTGGTACGTTATATTTTGTATCTTTCCGGGGGGATACTCTTGAACTGGAATGAACAGCGTTTTTGTGGTTCTACCCTATATCTTGTGGCGCGCATATTTACCGGATAATATTAAATTACTCGAGCTTGACAGCCATCTCGCCCCCTAGGATTCCACTACTATGTAATGTGAGCCCTTTTTGCACCTTGATCGGCCATTTGCTGACGCTGCCAAAAGATTTTTTTATCTTGATTATTCATTAACGCCTCTTAACGAAAAGAGCATCTGGTCTCCCATGGTTGAGGTCATTCGACCACTCGTTTTTTCCCATGGCTGGGCTCTTTCTTAAAATAAGCCAGGATTTCTTGATGGCGATACCTCCATGACAGAGTAAGCGAAAGATCTCGACAGGGATTTGTGATAGGGAGACCCGCCTGAATCTGATGGCGATACCCTCGTAGCAGTTAGATGACTCTTCGTTCCGGCGGATTTTGGGAACTGTGGGGTTACGTTTAGAGTTGACCATGGAGGTGTCGCCATCAGTGCTGTGTGGTAATTATATACCACTGCTGACATATATTGATGTCTAGCCAACGAGTCGGATCCCCCTTCCCTGGGGCCACGGGCTTCGTGCCCCCATGGGCTACGAGGTTTATTGCAATAACAATACCGAGAACCGTTTCCTGCAGTACCACCCCCCACACGCACACAGACACAGCTGACCGGTGACCTGTGACCTCTGGACCTCATTATGATCAGGAACATCGTGTGTGTGTGTGTTTTTTTTTTCCGGCCACCAAACCTCCACAAAAAAAGCGAGTTCCCTTTTTAGGCCAATGTTTCGAAGCTGTCAAGGAGGTTTCGCCATCAAACCATTCGGCAGGGGGGGAACGTTGCACAAATGTTTGATCCCCAGGGGGGGAAGGGGTGCACCGTGTGTGATGGCCACGGGGGTTCCCTGGGTCAAGTAGAGCAACGATATCCGGCAGCATCCCGGATTGCCTTGATATGTTTTTTCTGGGGGGGTGTCGATCCGGTGGGTTATTGAAAGCGCGGCTGCGGAAGGGGGAAGGGCATTGTGCTGAGTTTGTTATTGCAGGGGGGAGTTTTATTCGATCCTCTGCTGGGGAAGCGGCGGAGCGGTGCGAGCACGTCGACCTGTGGGTCCGGGTCCGGGGGGCGCAACGCGGTGCTCCTGCCGGGGGTCGACCAACTCGAAAGGCCACGACGGCGGTGACGAGAGTTTGTTGGCCGCGATGTGGGGGGGTCGCCTGGCCCGGTCCCCGCCGCCGGGGATGCGAGTCGCTGACTGCTTTCTGGATTTTGATCCCTGCGTAGGATCTCAGGTCTCGTGCAGAAAAAAAAAAGGCATGTGTGGTATGCAGCGTGGGGAAGGGCTGCCTGTTATATTGACTGAACATGTTACGGCGGATGCTAAACCCTGGCCCTTGACACGTTCCACCCCGTCAAAAGTCGACGACCCGACAAGCAGGACTCGATTCACTCGCCAAGGACCCATCGCTCTCAGAGCTTTTGATGTAAGCAGTAGTTCTGAATCGAACAGCCAAAGAGAGGGAGAAACATTATATACCCTGAATAAATAACCGTGCATGCAAAAGTCATATCTAGCCGAGGTTCAAACAGGCATATAAAATTACTGTAACCGGATGCAGAAGATCTACATCGGACTGGCGCTAAATGCGCAGCAGCTGATTCCTATACACCGGTGGTACCCCAACACATACGATCTGTTCCCGCGTGTCTTGTGTTGAATCGTTTATCGAAGAATATGATTCAAGTGGCATTCCAAGCCCGCAACATCGACGTCATAGCAGAATGGAGTCACGGTGACACGGAGATTTGTAATTTGTGACCTACGTCATCCTTTGTGTGTGACATGTTTAATAGTTACAGCTTTGCCAGATGTCCCCAAGCCCTCCTCCGCCCATGCCTTCAATCTCAAATCGCTCACCCCGGGAGATCCCGCTGCCTTCACCGTCTCTAGACTATTTTGCAGAGCACTTTTCAAACCCAGCAGCAGACTACGGGACAGACTATTTCTCGTGCTTTCCCTCCAAGCTGCCTCAGCGTAGTCCTCCAATACGCTTACCCACAATCGCGCCCTTAACCCCCCTTCCACCGCCCTTGCGCACTGCATCCACCCCGCCACCACCGCCGCTGCCACCGCGCTCCGTTTCTCCCTTCCGTGCACCACGCCCGCCGCCTCCACGCGCACCCACACAGTCCAACCTGCCCACCGCAATGCGCCGCTACGCAATGTCGCCCCACATGCCCCCGGCTTCCCCGCTCCATACCCGCCTCCTCCCCCGCGGCGAGCGCCCACGCGTCCTCTCCACACCCCGCTCCCCGCTCCTCGCTCCATCAGATAGCACTCAACCCCAGGCTCAGCAACAGCCCGCCATCTCCACCTCTGTCGCCCCAGACGCCTACATCGTCCGTGTCCGCCTGCCGGGCGTCCGCTCAGAGGGCATCTGCACCACCATCAGAAAGGAAAATCGCATCGCCATCGAGGCCGACTCCTGGGTCGCAGGAGGTGGTCCGTCTCTTTTCCCATCTTTCTCCCGTCCCATCTCATTTTTTCATCTAGGTTCTTTCCACGACGAGGTCCTCTTTCCCATCGATGCCAATTTCGGAAAAGTGAGGGCCGTCTTTGAAGAGTCGGTGTTGACTGTCGTTGTCGAGCGGAGGCCCTGGATGTAGTCGTACCACACTAATCTCTAGTTATCTTTTTGCATCACGACCTGTATCAACCCATCCATTACTTATTTCCGTAGCACGCTCTTGTCCCCCCGCCTTAGACTCCATCACACTCATCTCTTTTAATATCAAATCTCATGCCATACAGCATCATTAACCGTCTCACTCCGAGGCTTGTTCGAGATGCTCCCTGGTCCGTGCCCGCTCGGGATAGGAGCGGTGCACCACTGGCGTTGCTGTTGGGTCCGATTCGAGAGACTCGGGG
>JASFDG010000016.1:92740-118307 GCA_036937095.1 Phaeolepiota aurea
GGTTGTTTGTACGTCCATTGTCGCTGAGATGCCAAATCCCCATTGTCCCCGGTCCATGTCCATTCCATTACAATGGCTTATTGTGACATTGTCACATGTCACATGAGTCACTGGATACATGTTGTGTCACGGGGTCGTGTCTCCGCTTTGTATTTGACCTAGAGACTCCTTGTCCCTACACCAGCGCAGCATGGCTTAAGGTCGATGTATTTTAAACCTGTTGTTGCTGAACAACTCTGAGGCAGGCAAGTCCCACACACGTCCATAAGGATTGGGCAGCGTGCACAAGATCAGATAATAGATGCTGTCATTTCTTGACGTTGTCCGGGCATGATGCGAAACAATGGTATTGCCAGGGAATTGATAAAGGCATGCATGAAAAAATCCAGATGGTAATAAGGGATTGAACGAAGTATAAAGTATTTTTGTCGAGATCTATGACTGCCGCCTTTGCAACTCATCCCTCTCGTCTCTGGCCTCTTCTTGAGGCACACCACCGCCACGGGCGGCCTCTACGGCTTGTGCTAGAACGGGTTCCGAGAAATGTTCCCGTAGACGGTTCGCCGCCTGGCGCTGAACTTCTGCACCAATTGTCCGTGAGACTTGGAATAATGGTCCGACTAGCCCGAGTTGAATAATAGCATACCTGCAATATCATTTTAGTGACAAGGTTCACTGAGAATCATGCAACTTACGCAGAAGCCAACGCAATCAGTAGGAACGTGAAATACAATGGATTGAATAACACGGTCATAGCCTCGTTCCACCCAAGCACAACCAACACGCCATACATCCAGTATGGAATCTGGGCGATACTTGACACCGTGCTACGTTTCGCCTCTACGTAGTATGCATCAGCGTCCCGGCGGAATTTGTTCATTAGATCGAGAGTTTTTGTTTCGGTAAACACAGTTAGTGTCGAAGGGAAGTCAAAGTCTTGGTCTTCCCCAGATAGTGAATCGGCGTTTTCAGATGGAAGTGAAAATTCTAGTGAAGGATCGACAGGCGCGATCCTGGCATACAAGGGAACCAGTTCCAGAGTCTAACGTTATATATGATCAGCTGTGAACTCGAATATTGGTTAAACCAAACACACTTGTTCTTTAGCCTTTTTGAAGGCGCCATCAATGTCATCTTCAGGCCGCCAGACTCGTGGCACGCCTTGTTCATCGTATCGGAATCGCTCCTCAAAGTGCCCTCGCAGTTTTCCAAGAATGACGGGATCTGCGGTTTGTTCATCGACCTTGGCCCGTAGAGTGAGCCACGCTCGCTTGCGGAGCTGCACTAGAGCAGCCACATTCTCGTCATCCGTGCTATTGAAGCCTTATTTACAAATGCTGAGCAAGCAAAAATAAATAAAAGGTGCATGTACGTACTTTTCGCTTTGGCTAGGTACGAGGTTTCAGCCTTGCCCAGAACTGTTTTAAATGCCCGAAGTATAGTGTCCCACATGTCAGGAGCAGCCTTGCTGAAGGATAATTCAATAGGCTCTGATATGAGTTTTTTGATGTTTCGCTGGCACGTTCTCGATTAACGACCCTTACTGACGACTTGGTGCCATCTACTCACCTCAATCTGGTTGAGCATTTTCTTGGTCTCGTCCTTTCGACATTGATCCGCGACAGCCTTGATCTCTTCCTTCAGCGATTCGAACTCATCTTCCCAAACCCAATCAGTCCCCTCGACAAGAACTTCTTTCGAACCATCGCAGAATGTCCTTTCACAATGGGCCCTAGCTTTTGAAACAACTTTGGCGAAATCATATTCCTCTCCACGAAGGCTCTCAAGCATTTCCTTCTTAAAAGCAACAAGACATGCTTTGTGCAAATTCTTGAGTTGACCAATGAAGAGAGGTGACAGAGTCGAATCCAACGTTGCAATGAGATCGGCACGCTTGCGGCCATAAACGCCTTTGTGGTATCGCGAAGCATCACGGTCATAACGAGCTAGAGACAGGATCAGCAAATGCGATTTTGGCGGTGAAGTGAAGCAATTACTCAGAGCATCCGATCTCCAATTCCGCATCATTTCGCCAAGACCAGGAACAACACGTCCAGCCTCAACAGGGCGCTTTTGTGACTTGGCTTGTTCATTGAATTCCGCCAATGCAACTGCTGAAATCTCGTCACATCGGAACTGTGCAAGGAGTTCCTGCTGTGTTGGTAGATCGAGGTCCTTGTTTGTCTGTACTTGCTCCTGCAATCGCAAACGTATAAGGCGGGTAATAGGAGCTCGAGTTCCAGAAGCTTACCCAAATGCCCTCCATATAAAAAGCCACACCGTCGGCGGGAATGCGCTTATGGTATGCAGGTTTGAAAACGTAATCAGGATTCTCCTTCTCCACAAAACGACGCCGCAGGTTTTGGACCTCAGATTCGAATTTCTCCGCGGATAAGATTTTGTGGGGAAGGGCAGTGAATGCTAAATCGAAATAATCTGATAGCTGGCGGTCTTTAAGCTCAGTTGGTTTGGAAAGGCTGTCCCATATGCGATTTAGGTCGGCGGTAAGGGTTGCTTGCAAGTTCGCGAGAGGTGTTTGCCCGATATGATCACGAATGACAAAGAGAAGAAGAGTGCGACCGCTCGTGCTGCATAACGATATGTGAGCAATATAAATTAAATGGAGTAGACGGGGACGCACCCATCTTGTTGCTTCTTGCCGAACAAGCCCAGGTTTACTTCAAAGACTGTCTTCAGGAGACCCATGTTAGCCCCCTGGTAGAGGCCGACTTGATGTTCCCAAAGATTGACAATGAGAACCTCGGAGGACGCAAGAGAGAAAAGGGCGGATTTGCGCTCAAAGTCCTGGAAGAGTTTTGAGTAAGGATGAATGGCTACCACAAAATGTAGGCACCTGATCTTCTCCGCGTTCCCGACCGTCCGTTCCCTCAACATCCATGACCATGGCATTCATGTCCTTCCCACGACACATCCAGATACCTTTCGTCGTTTGCTGACGTTTCGTTTCGTCCATGACATCGAAAGTTGTGCCAAATAGCCTGTTGAGTAGAGTACCTAGCCAACACATCATCAGCTTTGGAGAACACGCGCTGGTGAGGACGTGAACTTGCTCTTTCCAGTAGACTGGGAGCCAAATACAGCTACGATGTTGTAACCAAAACCAGCATCGCGTAGTCCCCATCGTTCAATCTGAGCACTAAGTGTTGGGCTGCAAGGAATGTCGGCATTTGAGGGAGCAAGATGAACTAAAAGAGCACCAACGTAAACTTCTTCGCGTCGTCGACAATCTGTATTCTCTCTGAGCTTCCACTCGAGAGGGAATTGCGACTGCCGTTTGTATGGCTATTCATAGCAGGTAGACCGCTCAGGCTGGCCATGCCATTTACAGCTGGCTGAGCCGATGACATTCAATTCGAGAAATGGAAGGCGCAATAGGTTTAGGATATCGTTAACGGTAGAAGACAAAGAGGAAGAACTGAAAGAGGGAGGGTGGCTGGCGGTGAGCAACAAATGGTCGCCCTCAAAACGACGAATGCGGGTGAGTTGAAATTTGGCACGTGGTTTCCTCGTCACCATGGTCCTTGCGTCTCTCATTTTAAATCGCGTACTGATATGTACTCCCAAAACGCATAGTGCAACTGACACTTGGGTGCAGCAAGCGCGTGTGTAACCTAAATAAATCAGTCCATCCATTATGCTACCCAGGAGGCTCAGTTCATGCTCGATGGAAACACCGGACACTCCGAATCACATATCCTGCATCAGGCCTCGCGCTTGCCAATGTCGAGCCCAGGTAAAGTTGAGTCCACTTTGCTGAGCGTGGGGACATCTATTCTTTGTTACCAGGTATATGTTATTCCCTAGTCCCCTTCGCCAAACGACTTGGCTTACGGCTCTTTTGTTGGCCGATGCCGGTTTACTTGTATATTGGTGCCTGGGGTATGTGGCATCAATTCTCGGAACGCCGCCCCAAGTTCCACCACACCCTGACCCCTCCGCACCATGGACCCAAATTATTTCTCCCAATCCAAGCTCCTTTGGAACCCTCCGCGACCAAAGCAAACTCATTCAGAGAACCTTCGTCGACTGATAAATCGCAAATACGGTTTGAAACTTGGTAAGTTCCCAAGATCACGACCATATACTGCGCCAAGTAGTAGTTGACAGGATTTCCCAGCGGATTACCATGACCTACATAAGTATTCCGTCGAGGACTACAAATTTTGGCTAGACCTCTGGGAATATCTGGGCATCATAGCCTCTGTTCCGCCGCAGAAGGTTAATCTGGGTTCTCAACTATTGAACTGATTGTACTGAGGAGATCATCCCAGTCTCCTGTGATCGAAAGGGGATTGATGGAAGAAGTTCCCATCTGGTTCCCTGAGACTCGTCTAAATTATGCGGAAAACCTTCTACATCGACGGGATGATGCGATTGCCCTCACTGAGGGAGGAGAATCTGGTGTCGTGACGGAATACAGCTTCCGCGAATTGCACAGGCGTGTCAGAGAGATGGCCGCTTCATTGAGAACCAATGGACTTCAAGTGGGCGATAGAGTGGCAGGAATATTTACCAACACTGCCACGGCGGTTGTTATTGCACTTGCTGTTGCAAGTATTGGAGGTATATTCTCGAGTACCGCCACAGATATGGGCACACAGGTAAGTTAAGGCTCGAACATCAATCATATTATGATGCATATGCCACGTTTTAGGGAATATTAGATCGTTACATACAAATTCAGCCCAAATTCATTTTCGCAGAGACGGAAGTCTTTTACGCAGGCAAAATCATCGATCTTCTACCAAAAATCGCAGATGTCGTCAACAACTTATCAAGTAAAGGACTGCAGCAAGCTATATTACTCCCAAGTCGTCTCACAAAGAAAGAGCCGAAACTCAGAAATATGTCGAAGAGGTTGGTTATCATTATTATCCAATCAAACCATTTCTTACTTTGTTGCCATTCTAGTACCACACTGTCAGCGTTTCTGGCAGCAGGGGACAATCGGGGGCTTGTCTTTGAACAGCTCCCTTTCAGTCAACCGTTATTCATTCTCTATAGTTCGGGAACATCTGGTAAACCAAAATGCATTGTCCACTCTGCAGGCGTGCGTTGTCTCTAAATGCCTCCGCTTCGGATACTGTTAATGGTCAAATCTAGGGTGTGTTGCTTCAGACGAAAAAGAACATGCGAATAAGTCACGACATGAGCCCAGAGGACGTATACTTTCAGTACACGACTGTGCGTGTGACCTAGCCAGATTGGCATGCCTACTTATAGCCCAACGCAGACAGGGTGGATGATGTGGACCTTCATGCTCACTGGGCTAGCTTGTGGATCCCGTGTCATCCTCTATGATGGATCACCTTTCCACCCTGATTTACCGACATATCTCAAGTTCATAAACAATCAGAAGTTTGTCTTAATATCGCTTGTGACTGCTTGACCCTGAGGCGTTTCTAGTATATCTGTCCTGGGAACGAGTCCCCGCTTTTTGGCTGAAATCCACGGTCGGGAAATCAAGCCATGTAAGCGGCCACCGCATTATTGTTGAACAAGTGACTGACAGGCCTATTGAAGTGGACCTCGGCACTTTTGAAAACCTCAGGGTAATATCTTGCACTGGAGCAGTCTTGACACCCCCTATGTACGAATGGGCGTTCCATGCATTTGGAGGGAAGTTGCACCTGTATTCTCCAAGCGGCGGTACAGATATCTGTAGTGCATGTGAGACAAATCTGGCTATAAGCATGTTGCAGAAGTTGATGCTGTCAACGTGCAGTTGTGACAGGAAACGCCAGTTTACCAGTATATTGCGGAGGTAATGAACGATTGTCGTTTGGGAAACAACTTATTCTGACAACGAAACAATACAGAAATACAATGCAAATCTCTAGGCATGAAAGTTGAGGTCTTTGACACAGGGGGGAAGAACATCGAACATACAGGCCAGCCTGGAGAGCTGGTCTGTACGCGCCCACACCCTTCCCTGCCTGTCTGCTTCTGGGGCGACGAGTCAGGGGAGAAATTCCGCGATGCTTATTTCAACATGTATCCTGGTACGGTGTTTCCCTCCGCTGTGTGAGTTCAAAGTTACAAATCTGATGCAGGTGTATGGAGGCAAGGCGACTTCATTGTCGTCAACCCAGTTACGAAGGGAATGATTATTCTTGGTCGCAGGTAAACCAGCCTATCAAAAACATCGGCGGTGATGCTTATGACTTGATGTGTCATAGTGATGGTGTCCTCAACCCGAGTGGTATCCGATTTGGATCGGGGGAGATATATACAGTCATGGAGCAGTTCACAGCGAGTGTAGACGACTCATTGTGCATTGGCCAGCGCCGCCTGCATGATAAGGACGAGCGTGTGCTCCTCTTCTTGAAAATGAGGCCCGAACACGCGTTCACACTCCAGCTGGATTCGCAAATCCGCAACGCCATCCGAAAAAACCTCAGCGCGAGACATGTCCCCGCCTATATATTCGAGGTTACCGATATCCCGGTTCGTGGTTTCTCAGTAGCTTTCATTCTCACTTTCCAATCAGAAAATTTTCGATCTGGCTTTTATTATCCTTCTAGTACACTGTCAATGGGAAGAAGATCGAGATCGCCGTTAAGCAGATCGTATCAGGTTCGAATATGCAACCCAGTGGCACTGTTGCGAACCCAGAATCGCTCCAGCTATATTATAAATATCGCGACATAGAAAAGGCAGCAGGGGCCAAGAAGGCAAAGCTCTAACCTGAGCCGCGTGGCATGGTATAGATAGTAACAAAAAGGAAAACAAGCTATTCAATAGAGGAGGCGCAAGAAAAAAGTCAAGCCGATGTGCCAGGCCTTATCGATTAAGGCCGAAACCATCGGTGTCCGATTATGCCATCTGCCAAACAAACAACAAAAAGGAGAGCACCTTTCTATTTTCTAAAAGAAGGATTATTGGCCTGTAAAGGTGATCGTTCTGTTGGTCAATGTAGTCCAAATATACAAAGATACTCGGATATTGCACCCTCGGTGGAACGCTGCAAGGTTACGAAGCCCTGCCTCAGTTTAATATGCAGGGGGTACCGGTCGCTGAACGCCAACCGGTGCCGCAATTGCAGGCCAAAGTAAGCGCTAACATATTTAGATGGTAGCCCAGGAGCGAAAAAAGGGGGAAAAATATCATGCCATGGCGGCGAAAGCAAGATCCCGGAGCATGACCTGGACTGTACCAGGTCAGACCCTGGTTGCACAAAAGCAAATTGCAGGCTAGAATCGCGGGTGGCGGAAAGCGGATGTGAGCATGGCATTAAAGGCTCCGAAATTTGCCTAACCGGGTTCAGAGGCCGCACTGATGCATCGTTCCGCAGGGCGGGGGCGTGGGCGTGGGCGTCAGGCGAAGAGTTCTTTTCTGGGGCTCGATCGATGGAATCTAGCAGCTTATGGATATCGCCATCACGACGGTGATCCTTTTTCAAGTGTTAGAGATGAATGGTACTTACGGAATGGCTGCGATAAGTGGGCTGTAAGGGGGCGTTGAAATCATGCATGCTGTGTGGTCACGGTCTGCAGCCTTTTCTAGGGCTCTGATAGGATCTTCTGTCGAATAGCTGGAGGCAAATCTCATGTCACATGAAAGGCATGCTGCGTGCTGGCGGGCAACAAAATCTGTTAGTAGACAGTATCATTCTAGTGGGTCACAGAGTTTAGCTCAAGAAAAGGCAGGAAGTGCCGTTGGGGTTTGAACGGGTATCAAGATAATGGGTTGGGTTGGTCAGACATAGATGGGACCAAGAAAAAAGTCTACTAAATCGTTGATGAGTTAGAGGAGCATGCTTTTGGGCAAGGAACCTGGAGAACTCCGAGTGGGAACCCGCTTAGGAATTTTCGCGTGGTCGACACGAGTGGAACCAAAGGGCAAGGCCCTCGTTTCAGATTTCAGGGTAATGCTTAACAGTCGTGAATGTGACAGTTCATTTGAACCCGTATCATCAGGTGTACTTCGGGCTTTCCATTCGAAGCAGGTTGTGCGAGTCTTCGTATATCCGGTGAGGTTATCAGTGAAAAGTGATTTTTCCACGTTATCGCCATCGTTTATCAGATTGAAGCTACAAATGTATTACGGAGGTGTGAAGCGTACCTGAGGAGAATTTTACGCGTTGTTCTCGCGGGTCTAGGTAGATATCAGGGGAAGGTCCAGCCAGAGACAATGGGAGAGGGTCAAAAGTCTAGGGTTACCTTGGATATCTGTTTCAATTGGAGAGCCGTGAGCTATGTAGATTTGTTTGCAAGAAAAGTTGACATTTAGTGTCAATTGCAGTTCATGTATGATTGCCGAAGGCGCCATGTGGTATTACACGTGAGATGTAACCACGTGGATGCAGAGTTGAATATTTATTTTTATCCGTCTCGTGGCGTCTCGTGGCCTTGTTCCCTGGTTGGTAGCTGGCTGTTCAGCCAATCAGCATCGACTGTTGCCTTGGTCGTGCCTCCTGGGTTTTCTTGGCAGTTCTCAAATTCCCTTGTATTCCCACTTTCTTCGCTTTTCTCGTTGTTCAAGTCTCCATTATACCTTGGCTCTCATCCGCCTCCTTCTCCCCTTGAGTTACTCTCTGTCTCCCTTTTCCCCCCATTTCAGCCCCAGTTCTCGATGAACTTCTTCAAACGCCGGAACTCTCGCTCAACAACATCCAGAAATGCGGTTGGAGCCCCTCGTCGCTCACAACCTACTTTGACAGTCTCAAACACATCTTTACCTACCAGCCAAATGCTCGATACACAGTCTTCTCATCTTCATGATTCTCAGACCTCCAAGTCTTCTCATTGTACAAATAATTTCCCTCCTTCGAGCTCATCGTCTCAGCGTAGCAACGGTGAAGCGTCGTTTACCAATGGCAATGGCAAACAAAAAGCATCTCACCAGGAAGTAGATGAGATATCGCAACCATCTTCTAAGTACGTGCTTGATGTTATCTCATCGATTGTATGCTTAACTTACACATTCTTGATATTTTCAGACCTGAAGCGACTCACCCTCGCGTTACGCTGAACTCTTCAGACTATCCTATTCATTCAAACCGTAACATCAATCCAACCTATATGGATCATCCCGATTTATATACCCATAATGCCCTTCAGTCCTTCTCCTTTGGTGCTGCCCCATCTTCTTTGTCGGTAACCTCCTCTCGTCCACTTGACCCACTTTCACAGTCTCACGGAGCGGGGGATTCTGATGAGTTGCTTGTTGCGGTTGACACCACTCCTCGTCCGTCTGTTGCTGGCTCCCAGCACACTCAGACAATTCGTAGTCATCCAACGCAATCTTTGGGACAAGTAGATCGCCACTTGTCCAACCTTTCCGCCCAAACACACGCGTGCTTGAGGAATCCACCGGGACTTATAACAGAGCGAGATTCAGACCTTGGCTCGTATAATACGATGGGTGATTCATCTGCGTCAGCCTCCGTCTCGTCATTCGCCAGCACGAGTGCAGCAGCCAGCGCGTCAGGTGCTGGATCAAGAGCTAGCAGGCGCTCAACTACACCTCATACATCAGCTAGCGAACTGACGGATGACGATGAGCGGGAACACCAACACCCACTTCCTCTACATGGACACGAGTTGATTGCATCCACGGAATCAACCCTCTACCTATCAGAAGAGGAATTTGACGATGACTCTGACCTCTATCGTGATATCGAGGTTGGGTCAGAAATGCACGATCATAATGATGCCGGAGACTTTTTAGATTATGGTCACGAGAGCACGGACAATTTTGGCGAATATAGTCTTGGAGAGCGGAGAGGCAGTTTAGCGATTGCGATACCAGGCGCTGATGGAGAAGGGCGGCATCGTGAAGATAGCGTCGTCACCGTGAGGAGGGCGAGCAAGAGTTTAGAAGAGTTGCCATACATCGGGAATTTCCATGGATTATTGGCGTCATCGAATCTAGCTACCCGCAGCACCCATCCCCTTCCTCCTGCGCCTACATCTGTGCCAGAAAGTGAGGGTGATTGGAGCAATTTACGCCGGAGGTCCATGCAGCGCGAAGTAACCTCCCCTGTGCTTCGTGTACAAGACACTAGATTGATTAGCGACGAGGTACCTCCAACGTGTAGTGGAGCCCTGGATGGATTTGATGAGAGCTGGTCAAAGAGCGCAAACGGAATTATTGCTTTCGAGAGCACAGATCTATCTGATGTCATTGCAGCCAAAGTCACCAATGGTCGCCGACCCTCCGCTCACCGAATCCTGAACCTTCGTCGGCCAAGCACGATCTCTAACAATGCAGATACATTCATGAAGCACCTTGCCACCTGGGATGAGGAAAATTCACAAAAATCCTGGACATTTTACAGGGAAAAGCTTCAGCCGAGGGGGTCTGTGTCAGATTCGAAGGGCAAGCATGGTCGTTCTAGCTTTTCCTCTGGCAAAATCTTTGGTAGCGACAACAACTTGGCTGAAAGCGAGCCAAAGGACAAGAAGGACAAGGAAAGGAGCTCAGCAAATTGGAAGGGTATGGCTCTTGATTCTGATGAATTTTGGTGGAACGATTTGTCGGGACGGTTTAAACTCTCTCGAAGGAATAATCCTGGTGCGTCTTTCTTGGTTTATCTCGGTTGTTAGGACATCTCAGAGATAAACGCCTTCATTTTAGTTGTGGAACCTGGGAAACCTCCGCAACAGCGCCTAAATATTCGCCACAGCCGCACACCCAACGAAGGTCTAGCCGAAGGACCCCAGGCAACAATTCATAGACATTCCAAAGCAACGGCCTTTTCCATCAGTCGCCATTATCGTTATCGAGATGATCAGCGCGAGCATCGCAGTAGCCCCCGTTTGCGTGGGTCCGCTGCACGCATGAAGCAATCGATGATTTTACTCGCTCCCCGCAGAGTCCAAGAGGCATATACGAGCACAAACACGACTCGAAAGCTTGAGTCTCATGGCCTCCTGAAGAATAATGGCAGAGGGAGTCCCAGGGATTGGGAACGATCGCGGAAAGAGACTGAACAGGCGAAAGCGAGGAAGCATCAGGAGCAGAGGCAACAGAAGAATGTGCAGAGTAGATTGAAGGAGAAGGACCAGGGAAAATCGTCGCAATCATTCTCTCAGGAGGGTAGTGCAGGAAGTTCTACGCTCGTCAATCACCCTCCAATGATGTCTATTCCTCAACCTTACATTCATCCGGGTCATTCTTCATCTTCTTCTGATCAGGCCTCGAACTCAGCAGCCGTCGTTGGCTATTCCGAGCTGTCAGCTTATCGACATCCAAGACGTGGCCGCGATATTCTGGAGGACGATGATGATGATGAATACGAGGATGAAGATGACGAGTATGACGATCTGCTCCTTGACAGGAGGCGACCGGCAACGCGGACACCTCATGGTGAAGCATTCGGAACTATTCCCCCAGAGGAACTAGAACTCCTCGTTTCACGCCAGGATGAAAGTCGTGGCCTTTTTAAACTGAGAAAATCCAAGCATGCTGGTCCAAACCATCCCAATGCGTTAGAATCCTCTTTCAAACCACCATGGCCTTCAACCTTGCCGCGCCACAACGCGGGTCATCGTCAGCACGTTGTTAATGACCTCAATAACTCCTTCCAAGATGTTGGCCTCCTCCCAACCGCAAGTGAAGTCAAATCAAGCTCGTCGCATAATGGTTCCCGTGCTCGCAGACATGCGGAAAAGGAATCACGCCTAAGACGACTCACCAGCGATGCTAATCAGGCAGATATATTCCAAGAGGTTCCCCTCGATTCGCTCTATATGCTTCTTCCATTGTGGCCTGGTGCAACAGACTCCGCTTCTGCTCGTGCATACCCCTTCCACATGCCATTCATACCCATGGAAAGGCGACTCTATCTGCTCCTATATTATAAAGTACCCCTAACCCCCGCGCCAAACCCTCCGACATCGACTGTTGCTGAAGGCAAAAAACGATCAAAGGGCTCTCCCACTGGGTCAACCGAGTCCTCCAAGAAAGAAGATACCAAGGGTGTCCTGCTCAGCACGTTCCACGTCAGTGCTCGTGTCGTCGCTTACCGAGATCTCCAAGGATCTGGGGTACGCATTCCCGATGAAGGGCTTGCAGTCACTGGCTCCCTCAAGACAGCCTATGAAACTATGCCGACATCGAAGATGCGCGATTCGGGTCTTCATGATTGGATGATTGGATTTTGCTCGTCGCGCGAGGCTGGCATCGAGTTTTACCCTGAAGGCCTGGAAAGAATGGGTCTATGTCGCGTGCTAGGGCCAATTCAAAGCGACGTTGATCCCTTGTTCAAGACGACTCCAATCGGCCGCGCCGTTATTGAAATGGCGTTTTATGGCGCAATGGCTCTAACGAGCTTCGGCTAACTCGACTGGCTTTACCTTGTTTTTCCCTTCCTCCTCCCACATACCTCTTGTATCATAAACATACCGACAACATGCATCCAAATTCTCGCTGTCTCGTCCTCAACTGTGCAATATTCTGATATCTCGAATGTATATCATTTACCCCCCAAGAACATCTCAATTATCTCCTCTCTGTTTTCTTCTGGTACTATTGTAAACTTTATCAGATTCTCTATATATTTATTGTTTCGGACTTGTAAAGACATTATCAATACCGCCTCAGCCTCAAACCACTAGTAGTTTGAGCCGATCCTGACCTTGTGATCCGTCTGCCTATGTTGGTTGACGCTGGTTCTGGATCTAGCTCTGGTATGATTCCCTCATCACTTTGATCATTGGCTACGACACATGCCATTTCGCCATCAGAGGTGGGATTATCCTCGGCAGCTTTAGAAGCCTTTGCTCGGGCCCGCTTCGTCGATTTACGACCCTTCGTATCCATCGATGGGTTTGCATCTGGCGGGCGCAATGATTCTATAGCATTTCCTGAGCTGAGCCATTGGCACGTAAAAAAAAAAAGCACTTACCATGCTGCACAGGATGCAGGTTGTACATTCTGTATAAATGGAGTACTGCTTGTTCCTTATCCTTGGCCTGACAGACTTGTAAATGGCTGTGTATAATCGGGATGCACATAAGAATACCTCAATCATTAAATCTGGCATTTTTATATGAGAATGAAAAGTCACCAACGAAAGGCTAAATCACCTACCCATATCATCAGGCAAATCTGGAGGCAGATTTTCGCATCTGTCAGCATGGGCCCTCCTCTCCATTAGTGTTGTGGCGCCTGGCCGTTGCTCGCTTAAATGCTGCTTAGGTTTTATACCTCGGCGAGCCCAAATCGCGTTGGCACGCGCCATTATCGTTGCAGGTGATATGGAAGATGGAAACAGCGTATCGTGGTGGTAATCTGTGTGGATAATTAGTTGGTTATAGTCTGAAAGCCTAAAATCGTACCAAAAACCAAGGGGATGTCGAGGTCTTCGCAGAGGGGCAGCAAATCTTCTGCATTATAACACATCTTTGGAATTGGGTGAGAAAACCCATGGTACATGGACGAGCTACAGCTGACCTCGTCGTTCTCGAGAACAAGGCGATTTCGCACATTTCGAGGGAGCTCGGAAGTGATAGTTCCCTTGATACGCTTTAAGGTCGAAACCTTGTCATCATACATCCCACCCCCCTACAATCATGGTTATTGCAGTTTTGCACCCATAGATAAGCCCTGGACTTACATGGACAATGATGACTCCGTCTTGACCCACACCTAAAAGATCCAGCAGTTCGCAGTGATAAACCAATTCTCGTACAGCAGCCTTTCTTACTTCTACCTTGGGACTCCCCAACTGGGTGTATTGTCCAGGATGTGTTGTCAACCGGTGTCCATATTTCTTTGCAAGAGCACCTGCTTCAGCAAGCAACGGAGTACAATACTCCAATGAGTAGCCATACACGCTATGAGAAGCAAATGGAAACATTTCGGACGAGAGGCGAAGAAAGCGGATACACTAAATGTATCTAAGCAAGCTTTCAAAAGAAGTGCAAGATACGAAGCGTACGTTATCCTCATTCCAATGTATGAGTGTGATGAGATCTTGAACGTTCTTTCTTCCGAGCTCTTTGGCAAAGTCGATCCCAAACTTTTTCAATGTGTCTAATCTATATTAACAGCTCAGTTTACTAGTTTTCATGGGAGTTAATCTCGAGCGCAAGGGGAATTCATACCTGCAAGTTCTTGAACAGAAAACGGAGGTGTTGGTGGGACGCCTGCCTCGTAGAACAGTGTTTAAGCATGCGTAACCTGTGTGATTTAAGAGTCAATCTGGGCACAGACCGCGGTTTACACGACCATACCCAATCGTCCCTTGAAGGTGGTCAATTTCTTTTCGACGTCTGGTATCACATACACGGGCTCGGGCTTTGGCTGCCGCTTCTTCCTTGGGGGCTTCTCCACCGACTCGGCGAATTCATCATCACTTGGGTTAGGGCCGACATCATGTTGTCGTTTTTGTCCCAGCTTTGGAGGGGTCTTAGCTATGACATCTTTAGGGGAACTGGGTTCGGCAACAGTAACGCCATCGGGTTGGATCTGCTTTCGCTTGGACTTCAGGCTATGTATAATATGTATGCTCGAGGTTTCCTCAGCTTGGCCAACTGTGTTCATGGATTCTGTGTCCGCCCGACGTTGGCTACGACGCACCATGGTTTGAACTTTCGGCATCCTCGAAGCGAAATGGATATGTTCAAGGCTATGATGGCAAAGAAACGAGCGTAACATGCGAGTATAGGAGGGAAACCATGATCAGGACTATATTGTATCCAAATTCGATCGAGGAATATCAAGATCGTTGGCGGCGATCGAAGCAACCTCAAGTAAATAGGGCACAATAATATTACCATTAAAAAAGGTAGGATCGACGAAATTATCATCAGATTTCGAAACCTTCATCAATTTCCTCAGCCTCGTCATCAATGGACAGATCGCTACATGTGTCGCTGGATTCAGAGGAGTAGATGTAGTCTGAATCATCGTCTGTGTCATCTGCAGGCCAAGCAGGCTCCGGGTTGTATATACGGCCTGGGTCGTGGCGAATGCGAAAGCCGTTGTATTCATATTCGTACGCATCTGTAGAGCACACCACAGATCCTGGAGGTAAACGGACGGGCAGTTCACGTAGATGCATCAAGGTAGTATCGAGAAACCGGACGTCCTTCAAAGCGGGAAATCGTCGACGCAAACGTTCGTACATACGCGCTGGTTTCCGCCGAGGGAATCTATTGAAATACACGGCCATAAAATCAATCCATTGAATATTGGGGTGATGCAGCTGTGTATCCCCTTGAACTGGATATAGGACCAGATGCTCCAAAACGGGACAAGAATCCAAAACAAGTTGTACGTGGGTAGCGTCTATTGCAAATGGTGGGAATAAGCGGATGCGTAAACATTTGACCCGCTGGCCATATTGGAGACAAAAGGCGGCAACGGCGTTTGCGGTAAAACTGGACCCGTATTCGTTCGCTATGAAGGCCAGGGATTTGAGGTGGGGTATTGACCAGTGGGCTTGTAACCGGGCCAGACTCGCAGGAGATAATGCATTGACGGTAATCGATAGATGGTTGAGCATCGGAAATCCCATCCTGCATGACTCATCCCATACCATAGCAGTCGGGAGATGGATATCGAGCAGTACCAAGCTAAAGCAGGTTTGCGCCAATGCTTTGATCAATGTCTGATCCCGAATCTTGTCGTTGAGAATCAGATGGGTAATCGTCGAGGAGAAAATTGGCATGGTAAAGGATGGAGGAAGGAGATACATCGCCTCCAAGGAAAAGTGAATAAGCCTGGGGCAACGCTCGACTATCCGCGAAAGCTGCTGAGAGACCGTTAGGACGACCTCTGCGGGGACGATAGAAAACAGAAAAATCCTCTTGACAAAGTACCCTGGCTTGTCAGGGCAGTTTTGAAGGGTAGAGAGAAAAGATGGTATTTGGCCATTCCTTCGGAGAGATATGTCCTCATATAATAGTTCCAATGCCATGTTATACCACAATCTGCACACCAAAAGAATTGATTTCTTTTGTCGCAAAGCCTCGCACCAGATTGAAGAGGCTGCGTACTTGCCGCGGACGCCAGATCTTTACCCCCCCTTCTTGCAGCATCATCTACGACCGAAGAAGATAGATCAAACAGGAACGATGGTGGGATGCAGCGCTCGAATACCAGGTTCCATATCTCAACAGGTAGTTCGATTGAGAAGGGGTTAGGATCATCTTGGTCGGTTTCGTTCAGTTCCATTAATGTATGGATACCTGCGTGTTAAAAACACCAACCAAGTAGCAAAGATGAGTTAACGGTTATGTATCTGTCATAGTTTAGCCGAATTCACCTTGTAGCTTGGGTCAGTGATCTTCGGGCTTGGCCCTCAGGCCTCAGTCTTTATGCTGGCCCGAGAGTGATGGTTTTCTTGGTGGTGACATCTGGTGACATGTCACAGCGACAGCTTGGTGACTAAGCGTGAGCATGGATCACTCGTTCTAGTTCTGGAAGTCATCGTTGTCGCCAGCCACAGGGAAATAACTGGAAACTAATGAGTTGGTCAGGGTATGTCAAATGGTATAATCCCAGCATCTGAGAGGTTCTGACAAAGAACATCATAGTTTTAAGAAGTCCGTCAACAGGGCAGGGACGACGGTAGGTTGATCTACAGCGCTTTTAAGCGTGGATCTTCCAATACATATTGACATCTTGGCATACCAGCTCCTGCAGAAAACCGGTCAAATCGAGCGAACCGTTGATCGAGAATTTACGGACGAGGAAGCCAAATACAGGGTGTATGTAAGGGGGGCCAATTGAAGCTTGTCCTGATCTTCGTTGCAGGTATGAAAAGGAATGTCAGGCTTTGCAAAAGGATAGCAAGGCCTATTGGGATGCCATGAAAGGTGTGTTCGCCTCTCGGCGCGTCGGACAACCATGCCTGATATGCATCCTGCTAAATAGCGATGACCACCGCACAAACACGGCTCGCAGAAACCTTGGAGATATTCTACGGAGCTGCAGATCGCTCCTCAGAGGGTGCAATGGCTGGTCATGCATACAAGCGATCAGTGGACGATCTTGATAGCGGCTTCACTCGCGAATTGGTGCGCATCTCCTGTCGTCAGTGCCTCAGTGCCGTTCCAATGCGTAGGGTTAGGATGGTCCTTTTCGTACAACAATTGCTGAACCTTTGGGAAAGATGTGCGCATACTTTCCGGTTGTGAATGAACACATAGCAAAGCGCAACAAGAAAGTCAGAATCCGGCTTCTTCCTCCACCAGCTTTACTCACTTGGAACAGTTATTAGATTACGATTCAGCGCGGAGTAGGTTACGGAAAATCACTGATAAACCGAGCGAGGATCCCACAAAGTTTCCGAAGGTACAAAGTTATGACTTCCTTCAATATGTGACTGACCCTTAGTGTCAATGACAGGCACAACAAGAGCACGATGAGGCAAAAGAAGTCTTCGACATGCTAAATGACCAACTCATTGGAGAACTTCCTCAACTTCTCGACCTTAGAGTACCATACTTCGACCCCAGTTTCGAAGCTATGATCAGAATGCAGTCAAAATTTGCAGAGGAGGGCTATGAAAAGCTCAGTGGTGTGCAAAGGTATGCCTCGCAGGGCTCTCATGACTGCAGCTGAATCAAATTTGTCAGGTATTTTGCTGACAACGTCCGCGATGATTATGCCGCCGGACAACTTGATGCACAGGTATTTTCTAACAAGCCGCATCTGGTCCGTCCGACATCTGACTTCAATTTATTACAGGTGGAGGGTGTCCTCCAAGAAATGCGCGAGCTTTCAATTTGTGGAGGAAACTAGGATTTCTCTTCTGTAGAAACATTCTTGATATGTAGCCCTGGATCTTGTAAACATGGTGATCATATGTACTCCATTCGTTCTGTACTCCTTCGTTCAATTGTATTCTTGCATCGGGATTTTATATTACCACGCTGACAGCGCTTTAACGTTGAGGGGAACACTAGAATACACAAGTTTGGCTGTAGAATATTTAAGTAAAATCACCTGCGCATTAGCATAATCTGAACACGAATTAGACGGTGAGGCAATGGACAGAGTTGATTGTACCTGGATTCTTAACGATATTCTTGGGATGGGCTTTCAAGGCGATGTATGAGCGTCCTTGGCTTGGTCGATATGCGGTGTTCGAGATGAGACTGAGCTGACCCTCCACGACCTCCTCCCCTAGGCTTAAACGATCCACGGCTCCCACGTCCTCTCGAGCTGTGAGCGATCGGCGCTGTAGGTAGTTCCGAAAATCGGCTGAGTAGTGCAGGACGCGGGTCGCCTGCAAACCGTGGCTGAGGTGGTAAAAATCGAGCGTGACTTGGCCCAGTCGGGGGTCCCGAGGGTCCATTCTCGTCATCCGAGTGAGTATGTGTCGCGCGTCGTGGTTGGGTTGGTGCAGGATAAGTGTCATCAGCATAGTTGGGACGATAGCTTTCCCCTCTGCCAAACTTCCTAACACTAGGCCCAAGACGGGACGCAAGAGGAGGGTGGGGTTCAGGGGACGGACTTCTAGTACCACCTCGATCCCAACTCCCATCGCCGCGATATCGATTACATGAACCGCGATCGTCATTGTATCTATGCCTTCTCGCAGGGGGTGAAGGGGAACGATCCTGTCCTCTGTATCGTTTCCGACCTGAGCTGGGTGACGGGGAGCGCCTGTAAGTATGAACACTAGGGCGAGGTGAAATTGATCGATCTGAGCGGCCCCTCGGAGAACTATCCAAGCCTGTTGAGGGTGAGTAGTGGTCGCCGAGGCGATTGACCCAAAGTGAACGTGTATCAGAGTCAGCCTCAGCTTCTTGTCCAGCATCTGATGTCCAGCCGTCCCCATAACTGATATCTGGACCCATTCGAGGAGAGGATTGCGCAGGGACTGCGGCACAACCAGAAGTTTCCGCAGGCTGGGTAGTAATCAGTGATTCGTTGACCTGTGTTGAAGGTGCAGCTACCGGCGCGGGATCACCGGCTGCTCGTTTCTTGAAATTTGGTAAGTTTGGCCCCTCGCGATCAATATGAGGGTTGGCAGTCGCAGCCACAGGCACTTCTGGGTTTGGAGGCGGTGTTGGAAGGCATAGCAAGGGAATGTCCATAGGGGGGGATTCTGCTTTTACAGGCTTGAGGTTTTGCATCGGTTTAGTCTTTTTAATCTTGGTGGGAGCGTTGCTCAGCCCAAACGGAGATGAGAATTGAGGTGTTATTGGTTCATCTTTAACATTGGTGGTTGGCTCGTCCCAGGACGCACCGTTCGCATTCAACACAAACCGTATGTTATTCATGTGAGCCGTGTGTGGAATGGGTGGAGACTGATGTAGAGGGATCATCGGAAGGTTGCCTGAGTCATCTCCCACTAAATATGCAGATATTTGCGGTTCTCTATTGCGTGGTGTAACTGGCACGATGCTCGAAGTACCCTGGATAGCGTTTTGGACGAAAACGTCCTGTACCTGGGCGCCCTCATTCAAAGGCCTCGTCGTCTGCATTTGTGATAGTTGTTGCCCATCATGCATCATGCTGTTCGGGATTTCTAGAGCTTCCGTACTTCCTTCTTTCGGGGAGAATCCATTTTCGCCATTCACCTTCGGAACGGATGGTAACTTGATAGGGGTGGGTGCATGGTTGACTCCCAACGGCAGCGGTGCTTCCCGAGACGGCGTTGAGGCGTCTGCTGGGTTACGAGACAATATTGAGGGCTCGGATGTCGACAGTTCTGGGACCTGAGAAAGCGCCCCGGATGCAAGAGCACTCCGTAACGTGGCCGTCAAAAAGTCAGAGGAAGGGGGCGCATGCGTCGATACCAGTGGTGACACCGGCTGCGTAGAAGCTTTCGCAGCGCTACTTGTTGTCGAGGGCTGGGTAGATTGTTTCTCCTTCGCCCTTTCAGCATGAATTCGTGCTGCGGCTTCTGCATTCGCTTTATGTTTCCCAGCAATGATTTGTTGGCGCCTCATATCTTGCTCCAAACGCAACTGCGCTTCTCGTTCTTGTTCCCTTTGTGCATCCTGATCCCTTTTCAACTGGGCGTTCTTCGCATCTTGTTTCGCAAGAATCTCGTTCTTGTGCTCAGCTTCTTCTTTTCGCCTTTCTTCCTCTTGTGCTGCCCTTTCACGTTCTTCGGCCATTTCTAGTTCAAATCGCGCAACTTCAAGTCGCTGCTGCTCAAGTTCACGACGTCGCTCCTCCTGGATGATACGTTCCTTCTCTAGTTGAGCCCACTCTTGCTCCTGTTGAGCTCGTTCCTCTTCCTCTATCCGCAATCGCTCTTCGCGCAGTTTTTCCACATCAGCTTGTCGTGCATCCGCTTCGGCTTGAGCAACGCGTTGTTGCCGTTCCATGCTCTCTTCCCTTTCGCGCAAGAGGCGGAGGTTTTCGGTGGCTTTGTTCGGGTTGTCCTGTTCACATTGCTGACTCCAGGCGCGTGCGACCGTATCGGCTACAACCTCAGGCGCCAAACTATCCCCGTTACCATATGGTGGGATAACCAAATTACGGGACCTCCGGCGCACGGCAATGGGACTTTCCTCAACCTGCATGAAGGTTGAACTGGCCCCTACAGGATGCGATTCACGCAGCCTAGCCACCTGAGGAGCGAAAGCAGGTGCTATCAACCCTTCGTCATGCGCATCTAATGTAACCGGTTCCATGGATTTCGTCTTGTCTCGACTTTCATGTTCCGCCCTCCCCTGGCTTTTCCTGTCTGCCGCAAGCTTCGATTCGCGTTCGCAGATCCAGGTCTCAAGGGCTGGCAAATCCACCTCGAGCATTCCTACGATGTAATTCCATGCCACGCGACTGTTGCCTACGAGAGTCTTAACCGCTTCCCGAATGTCTACAGCAGATGAACTCGCTTCCTCAGCGGCGGCAAGGGACTTTCCTGCGGAGGAAACGGATTCCTGAGCCGAGCGTAGCGACTCCTGAGCAAGAACCTGCGCATGGTGGGCTGATGTCAAGGCCCTGTCAGTGAGCATCTTGATGGTCCAAGCGCCCGCGAGAGCGTTGGAAAAATCACGGGGGCGTAAGGAATCAAGGGATGAGGAAAGGTGTGTTTTCAAATTTCGCAGGGCGGCTATTGAGGCACCTTCATCGCCTTCGTCAGTTTTGGTAGGGGAGTCAGAATATCTCTGCTGATCCGTAAATGCGTCCTGCGATTGCGAGATACCTTCTGGTCCTGGAGTTGGACCTGTAGAACCCCTGCGACTTGTATCACTGGAGGTAAAGGGTCCCGCTGGAGGGTCTGCGTTCATAGGAGAATACTTTGAAACACACTGTGGCTTGTCGGTAGATTGAAGGGGAAGGGGGCCCTGCGGATGCGGGTGATCTAAAGGTACCATTGCTGACGATGCTATTTGGACCGCGTCAGTCAAATCCGATTGACGAATTGTTTGAGTACACTGAGAATCTGGGGTGAGGGAAGCGAGGCAAAACCTGGTTTCATGAACAGACAGCGGATCAGTGAGATCAGTCATGTGGGCATCGTGATCAGCCGATGCGAGAGCCTGCAAAAGTGATAACCTTGGGCGTGATTGTGACGATAACCTGTCGCTAGGGGCGACCTGGCGTGCTGGAAGCTCTGGGGAGGGAGAATGCTGCTGGTAACCAGAACCTGGATTCGGGGTAGAGATACGCCTGAGGAGATTAGTTTCTCGACCAATATTGCTGAAAGTGATGTCGGAAAAACGGGGGATAGGAAGAGTGGATGAAGATGCGGGCTCTGCTGGGCTCCCTGAATGAAGAGAAGCAACTGTGCCCTCACAAGTCGGCTGTTTTGCAGCCATCACAAAGATCCTTGTCTGAAAACGAGGGGTGAGCAGGGAAAAGCAACACAAGGAAAAATACGGATATATATACCAGTCGGGTGCAATCCAAGCCGACCCCGGTTTGTGCCTGGGTCACTGAAAGTCAGAAAATTGAAGATTATATGGAATATGGATAGATACTGAGTAAGAAAATGAGTGAAACCCCTAATAACACACTTGTTCCAAGCAACGAATTTCAACTACGTAAAACGTTGGGTTGTCTTCATTCTTACTCCGCCAGAACCCACCTGGTCCCGCCAACCCTTTCTTGTACCCAACAGCTTTTGACAGACCTGGACAGTGGAGGATCTTGCTTGATTATGTTCCCCGACCCTCACTGGCATCGTAAAGCAAAGCCTACCTACTGATCGCCGAGCGCTAAGTGCCAGTTTGTTGCAGTCATCATGCATCATGGTGGGACATGTTCCAAGGCGCCGTTGAACGTTGGATACCCATGCATGACCTGCATAGTCCTCACATGCGCTCAGCCACATTCCAGACGCAGAGATGTGCCGACACAGGACAGACTCCTTTCTTTCTGTCAGCCTCTAGCCGGTTAAATACACCTGGCTGACTTTCACATCTCAAATCATGTTTCGCCCTCGTCCAGGACTCTTGCTTAGGGCTCTTATCGCTCATTACCTTCTGAGTATGACCCTCCTTGGCTTCATCTTCATCCTGGCTCTTGTCGTGATTCGCACTCTGGCCGCACCCATCCCAACTCAACTAACACGCAATTTAGTTGATTTCTATGACCCACGGGAACGGGGTGGCTCCCTCTTAAATGAATCCGCTGGCGCTGGAGAACCGCTCAACGTATATTGTTTAGACTCCCCGTCCTCGATTTCCTAACCAAATATTGAACTAGGTCATTATCTCAGGCAAAAGCTCACCTGAAGTCCTCACCCCAGAAGGATTTCACCGCTACGCGCGCGCGATTGGAATGTATGCGTCATACTATCAAACAATGTATATAGGGTCATAATCTCACAGGTCGGGGGAATGCTTCGGGCTGCACAACGGAGCCAAGCAACGCGCCAACCTTGGTGATGGTCATGGTTGGGTCGGCGAAAGAGTGCGCTATACCTAATCAAATAATCATATCCCCAGAAATGCCGCACTGATAACACATATGATAGGAAGTTCTTCGTGAGCATTTTGGTATACCGATTTTAGGAACATGTCTCCAGAGCTTGGTCGGCGGTAACCATCTTCGGTAAAAGTTCCGCCCTTTGCAATCATCTCTGGTCATCATTTCACACCACCATAAAAGCACATTTCGTCAAGACGGGCCAGATGCCAACAGTGGTGCCTGGTTCCTCGCGTAAGTTTGCTGTAGAGTCTCATCAAACCCTATCGTGCTCATAAACTACACTCTGGCAGCGTCTCTCAAGAACGGGTAAGATCCCATTCCCCTGAGCATAACTTACTGATAGCTCATTGCCCCTCCCCCCCTTAGGATATCGCCGACCACCATGACATCGTCCCAAACGGCTATGATATGGGAAGGTGCGCTCACCTCGCTTGATATCATTTGATCATCTAATTCCCTCCCTCATCAGAGATCGTCTTGTAAAAGCTGCAATCGGCAGAAAACGATTTCTCTTCAAGACGTATGAAACAACGGTCCGGGACGTTACTGGCCTTCTGCAACAAGGATCTCGAGGTGTAAATCATGGTAGGTTAAAGCTATTACCGTCGGGCTATGTCATGCAATTCTGACCTCATTGAAAGGTATTGCGCAGGACGGCGTTATCAAACTCCTCACCGTCACGATCACATAGGCAAAGTGCTTGACCTATCGCCCAGCTATCGACTCCTCTTCCACGAACATCTTTCATCACGATTTTGAGGCCTATATAACACATAAACCAGATATTTATGGCTGCACGTTTGACGCTCTCAACCGAGACCCATGTATCATTACAATATTTACCGGTTATCTGCTATCTTTATTCTCTAAATGTCTACGAGTATGAAGAGTTCCACAAGCCACATGTTCACCCTTCGCGTATGCCTGTACTGCCCCATGGCACCCAACGCAAACGTCATAGGGTATTGGCCGTGGCGACGTTCGTGGACGTGGATAGCCATGCAGCTCTGCCACGCCCGATGGGATTGCTATGGCCTTGGTAGGGACTAAATATGTGAATCGACACGGCAGAACACTGGCTAGATAGAGAGCTCCTACGAGGGACCATTCTCTGATACTATCACAGGCTGGAAAGGGGAGGTTCTACTTTTTGGCTGCTATGTATATAGCATCAATATCGTACTCCATGATCTATACCAAGGTGCTTACGTTCTGAGAGTGTAGGGCCTAAGAGACAGCGAAAGCAGCTGAAGTTGTTCAACCGGGTAGTTTTAGACAGACTGAGAAAGAGTAGCGGACTTGATTCAGATTGAGGGATTCGACGCCATTTAAAAATAGACTCTTGGGCTAGCTCGAGTAGACGATGATGTCAAGGATCTGATGATGCTGGCCAACGACTGTTGTCCGCCCTTAATTTGCAAGCTTATCTTCCAACGTACAAGCAACAAACGGTGGAAGTATGCTGGAGTTAACAGCGAAGGCAACTTCCCATGTGGATTCCAAACAGGAGGGCTGATCTATCAAGGTAGGCTCGAGCTCACATTTCTGGTAAGAGGCAAAGATGCGCCGTCCAATGAAGTTGATCGATGTCTAGGAAGGTTTGAACTATTTGCCTGAGCAAATGCAGCACAATCCTCTCCCTCTGGCCCAGGATGTAGCTCGGTACCCATTCTGGGACCACCATTTGGGTATTATACTGTGTCGTTCTGCATCTACGCGTTCTCTTCATAACCACGAGACCAGCTTCGCGGTCAACGCTTCAGCATCCAATCTTCTGAAATAGCAAAGGCGGTTCCTACGCGGACTTTGGGGCATTCGTGTGTAAGCGGCTTGTGTACAGAAGCTAAAATGATTGAGGGATACGATTAACGGGACTAGATCAATGATGGATATAGAATGATGGGGTGGTGCGGTCTGAGCCCGAACCCTTCAACGCGCGTGAATATATACCTGGTGCTTCCCATCTCGACGGGCTTCCAAGTGTTCTAGGCGCTCGTGCCTGGTATTCTGAAGGCGATGTGCAAGATGTAAAGGATCAACCTCAACCGAAAAAATTCGGAGGTTGGACCGCTGGCCACTAGGATGCACATCTGTCACCCCGCGCATTGTGGTTAGGCACGGAAGGGCAATAGAAAAGGCGAATGGCTGTATGTGGTGTGCTAACCGAATTTGCGCACTCTAGAATCGAATTGTCAAAGTACCTGCTGGGTATCTCGAACTCGGTCAGTCTTTTGCTTTGGAGGGGGTTGCGGGAGTGTTGTATCGAAACCTCACCGGCAGGAGGGAATTACGTCAAGGATGTGCATCATTCCTGTTGCTCCGAAATTCGAAACACCTTGTTACCCTTTCAAATAAATTGGTTTCCACCGATTGATATATTTGCATGGAGAGTGGACATGATGCCCTTGCTCCCGTTTCTTTTCATCTCTTCAGCACTGCATCCCCTCCTTCCCTCTTATAAGTGGTGAGCCGGAACCGCTGCAGACACCACTGGACTCGGGCTGACTGCGCTTGATAGCCATCGTGTGCTCCTTGACTAGGTTCTGGGTGACTATTTGTCAACATGAGATCAGCGAATGAAGGACCCACACCAGATGCTCATGGCATAAGTCCGACTGCAATTGGTGACCTCAGGTAAGTCTGAAAATGGGACTGGCTTGTACCCTACCGTACCTCTGTTAACCAATTCCCCCCAACCAATGCAGTCAAAGAGACAAGATCGTTATACGACCTCGACGCGTAGAGTTCT
>JASFDG010000017.1:0-41190 GCA_036937095.1 Phaeolepiota aurea
CGGGTGGAGACCAGACCCAAAGGCAAAACGGACCCCCCGATGCTGAAGTCTCGTTTGTAGAATGTCTCCCAACAGTAATTACCAGATTGCTGCTATATATGTAGGCGCTTCGTGATGCACGGTTTACATCTCCAATGCGGTATCTATCGTATTGAGTTGATATTATTTAGTGTAAATGAACTGTGCAGGGTGCCTTACCTGGTTGGAAGGGTTATCCCATCCGCCCGCCCCACATACACTTCCCAGTGTAGTTTACCCTGGGCTCCGACATTCGGGTCCGCCAGATCCCACTAACGAGTCATACACCCCACCAATTTTTCTTCCCTCCATATCGACCTCGTTCGCCAAGCGAGACACCATATAGCCACCCGCGGCTCATAGTTAATGAGTAGCCGAAAGGCATGCGCCACGCCTACGGATGCGGGGGTCGGTCCCTGAGACTGCTGTTTATCAATGCTTGGATAATATCGACCTGCGCATTTCGTCAAGGGACATCCTACAACTGGACTTTTGGCGACCTACATTTGCCCCTTTGCACTTGGATAGAGACTGAACGCAGCACATCCCGGTCAACGCGCTTTTCAGTGGTCGCTGAATGTCTTCTTCATAAAGGCGAAATATTGGCGTCAGATTGCCAACGCGAATCTGCTCTGCGAGTACATCAGGCATCCCGTGCACGCTGTCTTCGAAATAGGAGCCCATAAGCCATCCCTTGATAAAGCCAGAGACTGTATCATCTATGCTAATAACCGTATCTGCAAGGGTTTCACGTGAATAAAGAGCGCAGGGCATATATCCAGTGGAGGTATAAGTAGGAGGGGCGGTCATATCTTGATGAGTGTAAGGGACGTGTATGGAGGGACGCGTCTGCCATTCAGGGGTCATGTGACATAATTGGGTGCATTTTTGACATTTTAACCAACACCTAATTCCTTCAACCTCCTCCTCTAAACCATTTCGTGAGTATTTTATTCATACCTGACATCTTGTCTGTCTCCTCTGGGGCCTTTGGGCTCAAACGTTCAAAGTTGACTTCCAACTTCAACTTTAAACTATGGCTTCCTCGATTTTGTTGTCAGCAGAGGCATGTCGTGAACGCTAACACCACTTCGCATAGGAGGCATCGTTTACTTAAAGCATTGCTGCGTATCGTCACTCAGTCCCGTCTTCAGCAATGACCTTCTGTGTCAGTGATGCGCTCCATCACAATCACTGTGGCGCGGGGAAGGCCCGCTTTCTCATTGACCAAGAGATTGCCGACCTAGAGGACAAAATACGGCAACTCAAATTTGAACGCAATCGGACGGCTCCAATATCCATGCTCCCCCCTGAAATCCTCACTATTATCCTTAATATGGTGGCATCCTCTCAGCCCTACTCTGCCTATAATACCAGAGTGGTAGCGTGGATCAAAATCACCTACGTCTCGCGTCATTGGCGGGAAGTGGCGTTAAATTGCCCTAGCCTTTGGTCGAATATATCATTTGCCTATCCACGATGGGCAGAGGAAATGTTGGTCCGCTCAAAGAATGCCCGTCTCACCTTGACCTTGGCCCACAGCATGGCACTGAGGGCTGTGGCATGTGTAGCAACGACTTTTCATAACAATCTCGACCGAATCCAGGAATTGCACGTGCCTAGCGCCAACCCAACATTTGTCAAGCTGCTCGACTCTGCCTCTATGGTGGCGACTTCTCTTCACACCCTTACAATCGAATCCCCGTCTTGTAATTCCAGCTTAAACTTGACACTTCCTGAAGGCTTTCTCGGCCACAAGACCCCAAACTTGAGGAGGCTGGAGCTGATTGGTGTTGGCATCAAATGGAGCTCTGCCGATCTCATTGGTTTGACTCGTTTCACATACAAATTCATCACTGCAGTGACAAATACATTACTCCGACCAACAACTGCTCAATTGCTCCAGGCTTTAGGTCGTATGCCCGCCCTCGAGTGTTTGAACCTTGAGCATACCCTCCCTCTGGATATTTCATCCATGACTGGTCTCCCGAAGGTTAATCTACCCAAACTGGCCACCCTACGGTTGAAATCGTTAGCATCCGAATGTGCCCATCTGCTAAGCGCTGTGACAACCCCCAAAACTATCAAGCTCAGATTAGAATGTGTTGGGGATATACCCACAAAACAAGTTATAACTGAGCTCATTTCGCAGTGCTTCAGGCTGCAGCGTACCGACATCCCTGCCTTATCTATCCTTACGACTCCAGATGCCATCAATGTCACCACACGGCCGCCAACATTGGAGCTAATCAGCGACACCTTCACAAACCTGAGCTTTGTGCTTGGTCGCCTGAAATCATCCCGCCTCGATTCTATTCTGACAACTATTTGTACATCGCTCCCGCTTTCCCATCTGAAAGAACTCACAGCAACCATTCGTCACTCGCGAGAGCCAGATGTTTGGTTGTCCGTCTTTGCTCATCTTCCCTGCCTGCGCCATATACATGTTGTTGACGAGGCGGCGTTGGATTTTGTGCGGGTGATCCTTTCTGCATCGAGGAGCCATGGTACCGTCAAGAACATACTGGCTACGAAAATGAAAAGCGACACAGCAACACCTCCTGTCGACAACACAATCCCTTTCCCTGCCCTTCGATCACTATCCATTGAATCAATGCGGTTCTATGAGTATGCGAAGGATTTTGATGAAGACGTCCTGCCCCTCGACGATCTTCTCAACTTGTGCACTTTGAGATACGAGCTGGGTACGGAGATAGAAACGTTGCGGCTCGAAGATTGCTGGAATCTATATGCTCACAATGTGACAAACCTCGAGGAAATCGTCGTAAATGTGGATTGGGATTACGTAGAACAGGACTGCAGTGACGATGGAGGGGATAATGAGTGTGATTGTGGAGACTGTGGCATGGACACTGAATATTCCGATGGTGATCTCTTTGTGGATGATTATTACTGACACCCTAGTAATATACCTAACACTCTTCATTATAGGACATCCTATGAATAGAGTGTATGCCAAATTCAACTTTTTCGAGTCAATGCGCCTTTTCAGTGATCACTGAACATCAGTAACATGGGTCGCTAACGTGAATCTGCTCCGCGAGCATGTCAAGTTGTGCAGAGCGCGCGCCATTCGCTCTAAGGACTACTGCAAGTCAGCAGCTCCCCACCACCATCTGTAGAATAGGGAACATACCAGTTAGCATGACCTCCTCGACAATCGCGCACTGTATTCAAAATATCCCGAAGAGGATCCATAAGCCACCCCTTGACGAAACCAGAAACCGTGAGCTATCCTAGTCTGCAAGGTTGCGCGTGATCCGTAAAGGGAGTACAGGGTAGTTCAAGCTCCATAATTGACCACTCTCACCCCACTGATTTTCCTTGTCGGGGGCGCCACTTCTGTCTTAGATATTTTACACAGATGTAGTGCAGCATATTTTCTGGAAAGAACCGCATTGATGGCTGCTTTATTGCTATTCTTTCCTGCTTAAGTAAGCTTTGGTAGGTTGCAATATGGCGCGTAACGAGCATGGTATACCGACTGAGTTGGAGCAATGAAGCTACAAGGATCGTGCGTGATGTATCACCTACCTTGAACGTTTCTAGTATCGTATCCAGCAGCACGCATGTCTATAGAATGTATTATAAGCCTGAATTAAATATTGAGAGAGCGAGAGAGAAATGCGCCCTGGCCTCCGACATCTCTGAATGCCGCTGGGTGTGCATGGCGACCTGCTCTAGGCCCTGTTGCACCCTATTCGCACTCGTCCCTACGCTAATATCGTTTAGTCACGGTGCGCAAGGTCTTTTTACCCCCGCCAACAGCTTGGACACCAGTACCATCCCCGCTAGAATCATTAGCACCAGCGGGAGGACCAAAGGTCAAACCGTAAAAGACGAGAGCAAGAGCGGGTTGAGATCAGACGAAGGGGAGATAGAGAAATCAGGGGCCGCAAATTAAGCAAGCAGATCCCTTCAAACGAGTCCAATTTGGTTCGTCACCGTTAGCCGGGTTTGGGGTTTATAAAAGGAGACTGAGAGTTTTCCTCCAGTTGAACTTTGTGAAATGTTCAAGTCGATCGAAACGACAGAAATGGACAGTTGACCCTATTTGACATCGTACATCTGGATTACCCTCAAACTCCTCTGAGTTCTCAATTCAATATACCATCCCGTGAGCATCTATGGTTTTCACGATCTTCTTCATTCCGTCACGTTGCGTTCTGGGGTGTCCAGGACCGTGGCTTGCTTTTGTTAGCAATGAAAGCTAATGGCACCACCCCGCACAGGACAGATATAGTCTGTTAGAAGCAGGGTGACACCTAGGTGTGCACATCAGCTTAAATTCAGTAATCGGCACTCATATGGTTACATGGTATACTACTTCAGGAATGTCCCTCTGCATCAGTGATGCGCTTCACTACGGCGTGGAGAAAGCTCGTTTTCTCATTGACCAAGAGATTGCCTCTTTGGAGGACAAAATACGGCAACTCAAATTTGAACGCAATCGGATGGCCCCAATATTTGTGCTCCCCCCTGAAATCCTTGCTATTACCTTTGTCATGGTGGCATCCTCTCAGCATCAGCAGCACTCTGCCTATAAAACTGGGGTGTTAAAGTGGATCGGAATCACCTACGTGTCGCGTCATTGGCGGGAAGTGGCATTAAATTGCCCTAGCCTTTGGTCGAGTATATCATTTTTCTATCCACGATGGGTAGAGGAAATGTTGGTTCGCTCAAAAAACGCCTGCCTCACCTTGACACTGGGGCATCAATACATGTCACCAAGGGTGATGGCATGTCTAACAACAACGTTCCATAACAATCTCTGCCGAATCCAGGCACTGCACACACCCCACGCCGACCCAGCTTTTATAAAGCTGCTCGACTCTGCCACTGCAGTAGCGCATTCTCTTCACACCCTCACAGTGGTTAATCCCTTCAGCTTGAGCTTGACCCTTCCCGAAAGCTTTTTTAGCCACAGGGCACCCAACCTTAGGAAGCTGGAGCTGGAAAGTGTCGGCATCAACTGGAGCTCCACCAATCTCGTTAGTTTGACTCGTTTCGCATACAAGTTCTCCACTGCACCGACAAGTACATCATTCCGACCAACGACTGCTCAATTGCTGCAGGCATTAGGCCATATGCCCGCTCTTGAGCATTTAGACCTCGAGCATACCGTCCCTCCAGATGTTTCACTCACGTCTGGCCTCCCGGAGGTTAATCTGCCCAAGCTGGCCACCTTACGGTTGAAAGCATCAACATCCGAGTGTGCCCAGTTACTGAGTGCTGTTGCATCCGCCAACATCATCAAGTTTGATTTGCACTGCGTTGGAAAGGCACCTACGGCGGATGAATTATCCAGAATAGTTTCGCAATGGTCGAGACTCCAGTATGTCAATGCCCGGGCCTTGCTTATTCGTACTACTCTAAATGACATCTATGTCACGACATGGCGATCATTGAAGCCATTCGACGATACCTTTTCCACAAAACTGACCTTCACGGCCGGTCGCCTGAAATCATCCGACCTTAATTCTATTCTGACAACTATTTGCACACTGCTCCCGCTCTCCCATCTGGAAGAACTCGAGGCTAACATCAACCACTCGCAAGTTACAGAAGTTTGGATGTCTGTCTTTGCTCACCTTCCCTGCCTGCGCCATATACGCGTTGTTGACCAGGCAGCATTGGACCTTGTGTGGGCTATCCTTGCTGCATCGAGGTGCCATGGTTCTGTCGCGGACACAGCGGCTACGAAAATGGATGCAGTAGCCTCACCCCTCGGCGACCCAATCCCTTTCCCTGCACTTCGAGAGCTGTCCATCGAATCGGTAGAGTTCTACGATGGAATGGCAATTCCTAGCAAAGATGAAGGGACCTTGGACCACGAGGAACTTCTCGACTTGTGCACCCTGAGATACGCGCTAGGTGCGGAAATAGAAACGTTGCGACTCGAAGATTGCTGGAATCTACATGATCGGGATGTGGAAAACCTCGAAAAAATCGGTGTAAACGTGGATTGGGATTTCGTGGAACAAGAACTCAGTGATGATGAAGAGGATGGTGGCTGCGAGTGTGGACTATGTGGCATGTACAGTGAATGTTCCGATGATGATGGTGATTTTTTTGGTTATGCGTAATTGATCTCACTTTTACTAATACCCATAATTATATTCTATTGTGACTCTGAATTTTTTGGTTCCTCATCAGGTGATTTGGTTAGCAGGGGATCCCAAAATCCCATTGCATAGAAAAAGTCAGCCATAAACAAGCATGAATATATAAGTCCGCTCGTCGAACACGATACATCACTCGTACGGCATCCCTTCCACCGCCTCCCCAAGCGATGACCAGTTGTTCGCCACACTCTCGCTGAACTCCTGTTCCTCCCTTGCAAATACTTTCACCGCCTGCGTCAGCAGCGCGTTCTCCCGGTTATGCAGTACAACGCGTAACTCATGCCACATGCTATCATATCACAAGACATAGCAAGGTCAGCAATGTGAAGGCCGAACAAAGTAACCATGCAGGAAGCCAGGACTTACCATGCCCTTACAAACACCCGCCGACTCAGCTGTGCCACGATCATCGTCTGGTCTTTCTCGATCAGCGCTGTCAGCTTGTCCACCTCGTCTTGCCAGCCGTCCTTCTGCGCCGCGCGCGCCCCATCGAGCCGTACAGAGTTTCCCTCAATGCGCTTCTTCAAACGCTCCACCTGGTCGATGGACAGCCGGTCGTGTCGGATCAAGAGGTCCCGCGTCGCAAGGTATAAATCACGCTGGGCCTGTATTGGAGCACTTAAGCTACAATAATGAGGATCGTGCTTGATGTATCCAACCCACCTTAAGCGTTTCTAGTGTCGTATCCAGCAGCACATGTGTCTGTACAATAGATATAAGCCTGGATTGAATGTTAAGAGAGTGAAACAGAAACGTGCCCTGGCCTCCGACATCTCTGAATGTCGCTGGGTGTGAACGGCGACCTGCTCTAGACCCTGCTGCACCCCATTCGATAGTTCGCACTCGTCCCCACGCCAACACCGTTCATTCACCTCAATAACCGCCCGTAGCGTATTAGTCAGGCGCGCAAGGTCGCCCTGCTCCCCGCCAATAAGGACACCAGCACCATTACCAAGAGAAGAATTGGCACCAGCGAAAGAACCAAAGATCGAACCAGACAAGGTGGGCGATCCCGATCCAGGGAGGGATGCGATAGACGACGAGGGTGAGAGCGGATTGAGATTAGAGGAAGAAGAGAAGGAGAAATCAGGGAACGCAAAGTGAGCGGGCAGATAGTTTCGTCGGAAGGCTGGAGGTGATCGTACCGCAGCTGCCTCTCGCCTCCTCATTATTCGCTCTGCAAGGATGCATATCCTCTGCCACTGTTCAATCAATGGGTTCAATTTGCCTCGGACGACGCTGGATGCCACCGTCAGCGGGGTTGGGTTTTAACAAAGGGCTACACTGGGACGTACGCAAGTTTATCCTCCAGGTCGCTTGGGATAGACATTTCTTCCACTTTATCGACACGTTTGGAGGCAGATTCCTCGTCTAGAGATACTGGCGTATGTTTTCGCCATGTCTCAAAGGATGGTTCCGTCAAAAAGATAGAAAGCAGGCCATCCTCTCGAATAACGGGGTGATTTCTAAAACGCAGATTGATAAATGTAATTTTTGCATCGCCCATGAATTAATTGACATCACAAAATTTAGAGCCCTGGACAGCCCTCTCCTAGGAATGATCATCAGTACAATGCTATATCAGGCGAGAGGGAAGATTGGTGAGCTAACCTTCTCTGTTCCAAGAAATGCTCATCAGCTATATATATTCATTATTAAGGTACGGCATAAGTAAAAGAACACTTACGTCCGATTCTTTTGGGCGGTAAAGATGGAAATAGACGAAATGGATATCGCCGTGTAAGGCAGTCCCAGAGAAATACAAATTCTGAATAACGTCGGGGAACTGCAGGACCTCGCTTCAAATGCACATGCAAGTCAGGGTGGCGTCAATATCAGAAGAGAATCTCTCACGTCAGTCGAAACTTCGTATACCATGTATCGATTTAAAATAAATCCCTGCTGCCCCAAAATGGTCACACGAACCACCTCCTGGTTCTTCCACCACTCCGCAGGCAGCCCAGTCCCGGCCAAGCTGGACGGGACACCACCGACAGGGTTTGTGTTACCAAACCCAGTGTTCGCTCCCGGTCCAGCACTAAAGCGTGCAGTAGTATTCCATGGATCAACGGACGAGTATGCAGGCGCTGGGGATCGGATGGCACTGGCGCTATTTTGCTTATAGCTGGAATTTGTGGTGGCAAATGTAGATGTGGAGGGCTGGAGACGATCAAGGTCCAGGGATGGCTCAGGGAGGGTATTGTGTGATGATAGTGCAGCAACTTGTTCAACGCTAATGTCTGAGGTCGGGTCAGTATGATATTCTATAGCTATAGAAGCACAACGAACGCACCTTTACCCGCCTGTGCTAATGCAACGAGCGCGAGGGCAACAAAAAACTCTAGTTTCGAAACCCTCGCACGAGAGCTGACCAGGTTGACTATCTATCACAGAATTCATACCTTAGCACCAACCACACTTGAGAACAACTCACTCGGTCGATAGTTGCGGCAGGAAGCGAGGACGTGCCCAGTACGCGTGAAAGCGAGTTCACAGATGTCTCGCCAGTGTTCGTCGTGTCGACTGTAGCGAAAGCCCTGTGGTATATAGCAGGTACGGTTGCGTCGGCTAGAAGAAGCGTTAAGGGTACACGATTATAGTGCGAACGATATAAACAACGCACCAATTACATTACTAAATACCGAGGTAGGCGCAGTAGGAGCCGGCGTAGGTGTCGGACTTGGCGCAGCACTCCAAGGATCCAGTCCGTCATCATACACTGAGCTCGAGAGGGGGTTCTCATCCACAAAGCTGCCTCCAAAGCCATTGCTCGACGTGCCTACATATCGCTGGGCAGGTCTAGGAGCATTAAACATCTTGTGAAGTCAAAAGCTGCCCTTGAACGTTGGTGGAAGCGAAGCGGTCAAACCAACAACAAAACCAATATTAATACTATTCCGGATATCAACTATAATACTTATGCTTCCGGTCACACAACGTTAGGGTTTTTGCGAAAATTATGTATATACAACAGCCACCTCCTGCTATGGGTATTTATTAATATCGATGTGGTCAAAAGCCCCTCCAATGCGGTAAAGATATTCTGTCCATTTGGACGTCAGACCTCATGTGTCTTTTTGGCTGCAAAGTGCAACGTCCAGGTTGACAGTAAGCGTTTGCTATTGACTTGTTCACCAGTCAACCTAAGAATAGTTGGTCAGAATCATTCAAGTGTGACATCAAGCATGGAAACGCACCCTGGGGTACCATATGTCAACGGCGCCAGGTACATAAACATGAAAAACAAGACTAAGCCGGAAACTACGACAATGACAGGTCCCTTGATTCCAATATCTGCAAATTGAGCAGGCTGGGGTCGTCTGAGTCTAGGGCCCCGAAACGAGATTGGGAAATTGACAGTGTCGCTCAAGACGAAGCTCAAGGTTACACCAGCAATCAAAGCTGACGCAAGGTGTGATGGCAAATAGTGATGCACGAACAACTGGCGGTTCATGAGGAAGAAGGGAAGGTAGTGAACAGCCCAAACGAGGAAGAAGAAACCACCATTGTTCCACAACCTGTTTCGAACGGCTAAAAGGCACGTTAGTCTTTGCTTCAAGGATTATAACTGTATGGAGTGCTTACGTTCTGGTACGGGATCCATCTCACGACGTCTTGCTAGCAAATCGGCTCCCAAGATGCCAACGTAGATCGAAAGCCCGACAAGACACGCCCACCAGCCGATTAAGTTTCCAATGAGGTAAATCTGCTTCTTCTCATCGTTATTCGTCCAGAAGCTAATACCACTAAGGAGAAAAGGCCAATTGATCGGTGAGCTGGCGTAAGGATGTGACGCCGTCAAGCCAGCATTGTGCTGCAGCATCAACAACTGCAGCTCGAAGTACTTTTTGAAGAAGTTCAAAGATTTGGGTGCCTTAGAAGGTTGGTCCTCGAGACGCCCATATATGTCTTCGCCGTCTATCGGGAAATGCTGAGAGAACACTCGGGGTTTAAAAAAAGGCAAGATTACCTTCATCCGAAATGATCTCGTCGACATACCAAACAGCTGAACTTTCTGAGGGGCTTTTGTTCCCATTAATTTCCTGCTGCTTGAAGGCCCAATCTGGCAGCTGCTTAGTATGGGTCCAAATAGCCACTTTGGTTGGCATGTGAATAAGCTTGAAGTGTCCCGATTTACTCTTCCAAGCCTGCCCATCTTGGGCATCTTTGAGAACCAGCTGGAAAAGCGTATCGTTATGACGGGAGTGGTCGTCCTTTGGCCATGTCGTAAATTCTTGGTTTGTAGGCATGAGAGGGGAGGCAACGTCGTGAGTGAGAAGGTACGTGTTCGTGTTGACGTGGAGAAGCTGGATGATATCCATATTGTGCACGATACGGCCTCGTCCTGTCTCAGGGAGCGATTTGGTGGGAACGATCAACCATTGATTGTTTGTATCGTTGTGGCCATAACCAGTAACCTGTTGACCTGCAGATAATGAGTACACAATCCGAATTCTGAATGTCTTGCGTACCTTGACTGCTGATGCGGCCATCATCATATGTCAAGGGATATTTCTCAACGTGAGAATGCAAGAAGACTTTGGTCTCTCTATGCCTAAGGGTAATGGTGTCGTAATAACGGATTTCTATGAAGTGGGTTCGTAACTTGGACATTGCGAGAAATTTAAGGAGGGTTACCTTGACTGTTCAAAAGCATCTCATTGCCCTCCAGGGTTTCTTGGAAAGCAGGACTCATGAAGCTATCCCCAGGACCAGAATGGGTGAGGATGGCAAAGTGGATGTAAAAGAACGACAAATAGATTATGAAGGGCACGACGATGAGTCCGATGGCCCTGGCAGAGAAGTGCTTGCCGAAATATTCCTGAACGCCAATGGATAAGAAATCATTGCCTTCTAAACTGTTTTCTCACCATGGTATGACCTTCCTTCTTCGAGTCAAGCACATCCCATAGGTCGACCAGCACGGCAAGGCCAATTGCAACGACTGTTAGGATTCCATTGACTTTAGAACCCCAGGTGCAAGCCATGAAAACCCCCGTGGTGGTAAGCCACCCCCACCACTCCATAGAAAACTCCCTTGATAAAAATGTCAGAATTGGACGATAAATTTCATCGACAGGATTACCTGTACCGCAGCTTTCGGAACTGAATGTAAGCATACATAGTCAACGACATGAAGAAGATCAATGTCGCATCAAGCAAAATCAAGCGAGATTGAGCAATATGGGCGTTATCTGCAGTATTGCGGGATCAGCAACTCCATCCCTTGACGTTAGCAATGACATATGCTCACCAAACAAAATGAGGCATGCAGAAAAGGCTGCGATAACTGTAGAGTAGCCACTGTCTTTCATGATACAATAAACAACTGAAACGGTAAGACTGCCAAGGATAGCCGAAAGCGCACGCATTCCAACATAAGGAACGTGGTTGGCAGTATAACTGTCGCCGATATTGTCGAACTTAAAGTGTCCGTCAAAGCCCACGAACCAGCCAGCGAGGCCGAAAAGCAGTTTTGCGAAGGGGGGGTGAACGTCAAAGTAATATTCACGGGTGATGTAGTAGGACGCGAATTTGCCAAAGTGAACTTCGTCAAAACTGGAAATAGGTGATTCAGACATTGTTCACACAATAACCCTTAACATGAACTTACACAACCTGGTCGGGAAGGTTTATTTTGTAAAAGCGCAAAGCAAAAGCGAGACCAGTGAGCACAGCAACTACAATTGCACTGGCTTTAGATGTTTCTAAGATTTGTTCGACTTGGCTGCGAGTTCCCTGGTTCAAAGTTGGTCAAAAGTCGCGCCGGATTCGAAGAAAACACACCGGATGCCTATACACATCCCCAACATGTTCGTCATCCTGGACTTGTTCGTATTCAAGGGTGGAAGATTCTCCTTGGGTATTTCTCTGCCGGAGACGAGGCGTAGTTTTTCCTTTGCCCGCCATGGCTGGATAAAGGAATGAAGGACGTGGTTTGTTGACAAGACCAAATCGTGGCAGCGAAATTCAAATTGATTGATGATTACGTAATCAAATCTAGCTGCCTTACAACTATATAAACAGCCAACCAAACTTGATGGCCTTGCGAACGCTCTGTAATCTTGATACCTTGTTCGAACCGATAGATATCTCTGGTGACCCCGTTATCATCCACAATTGTTCGAGCTGGTAGGAAATGTATCATTCTTAACTTATCCAAAATTGGGCTGGTGACCATGAAATTTGCCTGGGACACTCTCGCTGCGTGGGAGAGAAACTGGTGACCACTGACCTGGTGTGGTTTTTGACTTTCGGTGTGAAATTCCCAGGTTTGCTTCTAGAGACCGACAGTTTTTCCACTGAGAACAGGTTCATCTATACCAAAATGCTCTGTTTTCAATCTGGATATATACGATATAGTCAACACAACAGCGGCATTTATCAGTGCAGCTCCATAAAAGTAATGTGATAAGTAGGTAGGTAAGAGATCCAGGGAATCGTCAATGGGAGAAGTCATGGAAATGAGAGAGAAAAAAGAAAAAATTAAAGAGAGTGCCGGTCATCCAAAATGACAGTAGTAGAAGTAACAAGAGAGACGAACTGATAAAGCGCGCCGAAAAAAAAAAAGTACAGTAAGGTAATGAGTGTTAGGATACTGATAGGACAGTATTGAGGAAGAGAAAGAGCGAGAGAGAAAGGAAGGAATCACATATCGTAAAAAAAGGGATAATCGACAACGACTAATCACGGGCAACCCAATCCGTACTTCGAGAGACTAGCTCAATCGAGTTGTCGGTGGTCCAAAAGAGCCGCTCAGTCGCAGATCTACCGCTCCAGCTTTTCTGGTCTCGTAGAATCATAGCCTGTGATACAAGATGATGAGCGAAGATGTTCAATATTGTCAAGATACACTGGAATACGTGCCTGTTGAGCACCAAAATTCCGATGATCGTGTGCAAACAGCTCCACGTTATCCTCCAGCGCCTCAGAGAGAATCTGCAAATCTTGAAGGATGGCTTGCATAGCCCGGACAGCTGAGAGAGTGAGGATCTCTTTTCGGTTTCGAGACGTTCCACCCTGTGCATTTGGGGGAGGTAGTGACTTCGAGATCGTCTGCAACACCGTGTGCAAAATCCGCTTTGTCTCGCCCATAATTTTCTGCGCCTGGGGGAAGTTCCGCCTTGACACGAGGACAAGGGCGCGTGTGATCATGTCGGAAGCAAGGAGCTCCATTCGGCGCCGCACAATGACGGGGTCTGAAACCGTTGAAGGTGGGCGAGGGTTATTTGGTGAGAACGGTAGGAGCGTAATGGTGAGGAGAACGGGATGCGCAAGCCTCGAGACATGCTTTGAAGCCGCTGGGTCAAAGAAGGAACCGTCAACCTCTACCACAGGGACTTCGTCGATCATACGATCCATCATTCCATCTGCAAAATCAGGAGCGTCGTCGATTGCGAGGGAATCCAAGCCCATGCTCTGCACAAATTGGTCAGTCGCGTTCATCGCACGCCCATTCTGACCTCTGCGATGCTGCGGCCTCTGCATGTCCGCGTTATCAAGTTCGAGCTCAAGCAGCATCTCTTTCCGCTCCCCATATCGCAGTTCACCCACATCGACATCTACATTCTGGCCATCTGACGAAAGGATGGCGGTCGGCCCGCCGGACACCTTGCGTATCCTGAACCGGTGGCCATCAACAATCTTCATGTGTAGTTTCATGTTGAGGAGTCCAATCGACATCATCCCTCCCACACACCCGCTCACACAATCCCGTAGATCATACCAATCCTTGACGAATGTATATGTCCCGTTGGTGTGGTTGGACATCAACCAGAGAGAGGCAGGGTCATGGGAGCGACCGTAGCCAAAGGAGTGAATGGGGACATTCGCAGCCTCAGCGCGAGCGAGAACGAGGTCCATTTGAGCACGACGTGTGCTGTCCGATGCATCACTGACCAAGAGCATCCCCGCAATAGGGTTCCTGGCTTTGCGCTGCAAGACCACATCTAGGCCTAACAAGACTATCAGAAACAGCCACGAGCAAGAAGAATGAATGGTACCATGGTTGACAGCTGTCACTACATCGGTTTTCTCGTCCTTCGACCCACGTACCAAAAAGTCGTCTTGGGTTTCGTCCAGCCGGATACCGATCTCGTCGATAAATTTGGTGAGCCTTTGCTTGCCCTGAGGCCTTCCTGGGCTAAGGAACGGTGTTTTCCTGACTCTTCCCGCAGCTCCGACTTCGAACGTGACGAAACTGATACGATCTTTGACTGTGAGGGAAGCGACAAGGAAATCTAGAGTTGCTTTCACCACTCGAACCTTGAGTTGGGCCGTGCTGGGCACGGCGGAGGGTGGTGGGATAGAGATGACAAGAATCAGGTCCGTTGGAGGGTGAGGGAGGGGAGTGAGAGAGTTAGAAGGTCCGGACGACGTGTGGGGGGATACAAGTACAGCCGGAATATCATAATTGCTAACTTCGTCGTCCTCACCCAAAGACGCGAGCTTATTTTGATGTCGGTTGTGCAAACCCGAGCCCTGGGATGTAGAAGACGACAATGTTGACCTCGAAGACCCGTTCAATAGGCTGTCAAGGGTACTAACAGTTGTTTGTGTTGCGCCACTTAGCATTCGCATGGCTTTTGCACTCCCGCCAAACTCCTCTATGTCCAACGGTTTTGGAGGCTCCGGCCGTTGCATAATACCATTCTGCGCTTGGAACATGTTTACGAGAGCTTGGATATTATTTTTCCAGGCCTCCAATGAAGCTCGTTCTTTGAAGATGAGTATAAAGGATGCGAGTTCATCTTCCATGTCAATGGTCAAGCTCATCTCCCCGGCAGCCGACGTCGCAGTGACGTTTTTGATATGGCGAACATATATTCGGCCTTTGAGCCGGAGAACACCTTTTGACGGAGCCGAGCCCTGGATAGAGCTGGCATCGGTATAAACCGACGCATTGGATAAGAGGCGTCCCAACCCTCGCTTCTTCTCTTCAACCACGCAGATGATGGCTTCCTTGAAGAGATAAACATAGAACTCCCGAATTGCCGAGTCACGCCGAACTGATAAAAGATCATACATCTGTAGAGGACCCAGGTCAGACAATGGATGACCCTTCCAATCTATGATGCGGTTTCTCAAGTCCTCCGTGATGGCAGAAAAGGGGGAATCTTCGTCGTCATGGATGAGTGTGTTGGGGATGTAAGGGGAAGAAGAATCATGGCCATTTGATAAGCCCGCTAATTGGCTATCTTGTGGAGTGAGCCGTCGATCTTGGTAGTCCGATGGAGACCCGATTTGAGCATGATTTTGGCGCAGATGGCCTAGCGTTTGATCTAAATGTGGACTCGAGTGACCAGAGCCCGACGTTTCATGTCTAACATGGCTGTGCCCATTCCGTGCAGCAAAGTTGTCCACCATCACAGGGCCAGGGATCGGCCCCACAGCCCGCTTGCCAGGTAGTTCAATGACAATGATACACGTCAGTGGCTGGCTCAAGTCGTTGGTTCTGGTGAGGGACGAAAATTCGGGTCGAACTTGTATCGAAGGCGCGACAATATAATGCGTGTTTTCTTGAGAGGAATGGGACCTGATGGCAGATTGATCGAGCGGATCATCATCATTGGGGTTGTAAGGAGTGGGCACGACCCGTGGACGTATGGAAGGACTGTCGCGTCCGGGGTACATAGGTGCCGCCCTGCTATCGCCCATTCCAGTAAGAGCAGCCAGTTCTAGGCAAGCCAACGCTTCAGCATATAGCGATCAAGACGGGAAAAGGAATGGAAGACGAACTGTTTGATTTGCCGCCATCACCATCTCCAACCTTCATAGGGCGTCGGCAGACACCGCAAACCCCCAGATTTGTTTTTCGAGGAGCAGTTCGCCCCTGGTTTGGAGGAGGCCCATATACTGCTGTAAAGCAAGCCTGAAAGACGATAAGTGGCGATTAGCGCCAGGAGAGAGGCAGAATTACCTCGTGAAGAGCATGGCCACATTCTGGCACGATATGTGGTTTTTCGCCTGGGAGACGGAAACTGAAGCTGAGCGGCTCTAGACAGACGGGACATTCATCATCATCATCAGGGGCACCGTGGCTGGAAACGACGGGCAAAGGGGCCATATGCATTGCTGCGTATGGATGAGAGCTGTGATTGTCGCTGGAAGAAGTAGTTGTTGACGCGGAGTAGGCCGAACGGAGAGAAGGAGTTTTTGGCTTGCGCAGAAAAACGTTCTGAATAGACCTGAAAGAAGGTTTTGGGTTCAAGGCACTAGTGACAGGAGGTTTAGGAGCTGAGCGGGGGGAAATGTAGGAAGGTGTGAGAGGGGCTTGATGATAGGGACTTGAGTGATCGGACAACGCGGGGGAATCTCTATAGTTGTGAGTCCGGGCAAGCCAGCTGGATGAGGATGATTTCATGAACAAATTCAAGTCCAGGGCTCAGCAAGCGCCCAGTCACAGCTGCGAAAATATCAAAGGATCTGATGTTGTTACACTTTTGACAGGAGAAGCAGGAGAGAAAAAAGTATTCGTTTCGAATTCACCCCCCTCCCCACAGCATCTATATTTGATCCCTGCTAACCTCTCCTGTACCAGGTTTTTCTCATTCTCAGGGTGCGCCAAGTTTGATTTTCATTGGCTCCAACGAAATGTGCACGGATGTTATTCTCTTTTCCGATCTCGCTATCTACAGCGAAAAGGAACATCCTAATTGCGCGAAGGATTATCGTCACACAGCGCGCAGATACCAGACGCGTAGCCTCATGGCGGCGCACAAATCTGGTCGCACCCAGTGACCAAGAGCCTAATATCCAATTCCTAATCCATCTGCTTTCTACAGAGTCTCTGAACTAGCATGACGCGATCGCGATCGTGGGATGGTAACCAATATAAGCACCTAGGGATCCCCTCGTAGCAGCACCTCTATTTCAGGCCCTTTTCACCCCTTCCCAGCCACTACACCCACTAGGCACACTACCGCCATGTCTCTCTGGGCATCTCCTTTGGAGGGTTTCGAAGATGCTGAGCCTTTGCCAACTACGCTCAATGCTGATCAAAAGTCCCTCTTCAATACCCCAGGGCCAAAGTCGTTGGCCTACGATGAATTTCCTAGCCCAATAGATCCTTCAAACAATGGCTTTGACTTCCATAGTGAGCTTGCCTATCAGCTTTTCTCAGCCAGCGCTCATCTTGTCGGCAAGTTTATTATATGCCGTCATCAGAGGTAGAGAAAACTTATGCAAGGGAGCTGCATGAACGGATTCGCAGAGAATTTCCCGAGGTGCGATCTTGCGTTTAGAACAGTGTTCTAGAAATCGTAACCTGGATACCCTGCCTTCTGTAGCTTCGGATCTATAAGTTCTGGGATCGAGCCGTCGGTGAGTCCAGTCCCAAGGAACAATCCCCGCCCAGCGGCTAATCAGCGACTGATAGGACCACACCCCACAGCCATGTTCGAAGTGAACACTTTTACTCCGCATCAGACAGGGGCCTTGTTCTGTTGGCTCACAATCCATCGGGGACCATGCTCGTACGTTCAATTTCACTCTGCCTACCTGTCTGTTTTCACCCACGCATATCGCAGGGTTCTCATCCACCCAAATACCAATGATGCTTATAAAGATCACACCGAGCTGATGTCATGGATGGGCAGACCTTGGCCTTTGAGAACTGACATTTTGCGAGGTGCTCACTGACATTCTATAATAGTTGCAAGTTATCTTCTATGGCTCCTTAGGCTAAACTTCCCAGATATAGTGGCCAAGTTGAATGGTGTGATTTCAGTAAATATAGCGTCAGTCCTCCCATGTGTTGTCTGGAAGGAAGCTAGTAAACAACGTGGCAGAACTACACCCAATCTACCTCTCCCTGCATGCAAGGTGGTGGATCGGTATGGCTCATCGCAGGGTGAATACCAGTTTCACACTGCCACGTCCGACTTATTCCTGCCCACGTCATGTTAAGCCGTTGAATATATAGTCATGTAGACATTGATTTGACTTGGTGAAGGTATCGTGAAAGCGAGCAACAGCACCGTCGTGCGGTGTCAAAAGGAAGATTTTATGTATTCTGGAAGGGCTTCCTGAAAGGCTGAGCAATGACTAGTTGACTGGTTGACCTTCTGCAGCATTCGGCATGCGCCTTTGCGAGATCCGTCCGGGGACCGGCGTTGATCGTGATCATACAAAAGACGCGCCAGGATGTACCCGAGCACACAACTCACTTCCTCTCCACTCCGTGAAACGAATGTCGCCTCAAATCCTCGACAACGCCCTGGCCGCTGTTGGGCACACGCCACTAATCCGGCTCGATAAGGTTGCACAAGCACATGGCCTGAAATGCAATCTTCGTATGCAGACCTTTGCTTCGGTGTGATCTCACTGCTTATTACACATGTCTCACCTAGTGGGCAAGGTGGAATATATGTCTGCAGGTGGCTCGGTCAAAGACAGAATCGCGAAGGCCATGGTGGAAGCAGCAGAGAAGGAAGGAACGCTGATTCCTGGAAAGAGTGTGGTCATCGAACCAACGTCTGGCAACACTGGTAAGTCTCGTTTGGCACTACATGACTGGGGGTTGTTTAACTCGCTACAGGCATTGGACTCGCTATGGCCTGCGCTATAAAGGTAACGTATCCGTCATGGTCAACTATGAATGTATGCTGAATACCCTAGATAAGGGTTATTCTGTTATCATAACCCTTCCTAATAAGATGTCTCTGGTAGGATTGTTATTCAAAGGGACCCGCTCAGCGAGCTTATTATCTCGTAGGAGAAGGAGGCCCTACTACGTGCTCTTGGTGCGGAAGTTGTTCGGACGCCCACAGAAGCGGCTTGGGATTCTCCCGAAAGCCATATAGGTAGAGCCAATAATTATCGTCTGGTAGTCTCGTGGCTGAATTCCTTAACGATCGCAGGGGTAGCCCAAAAGTTGCAAAGAGAAATTCCATATGGTATCATTCTTGATCAATACCGCAATGTATGTCCCCCTGGCAGAATTCACCAGTAATAATTGACGATTGCATATCAGGTCAATAATCCACTTGCCCATGAATATACAACCGGCCCCGAAATTATCCAAGCTGTTATTTCGACACCGTCCACCTCCAATAGACCCTCTAGCGGTAAAGTTGACGTCATGATAGCTGGTGCGGGAACTGGTGGTACCGTCACTGGTATTTCACGGGCCATCAAGAAAACACACAACAAAGACTGCGTGGTAGTTGCGATCGATCCTGTGAGTCTGTCACAGGTTACAGGTCGCTGTCTTCGTTGCTCATCCGGTCATAGCGTGGAAGCATTCTCGCTTTCCCTGATGCATTGAACAAAGCCGATAAAGGGTCTCAATACATCGTTGAGGGGATTGGTTATGATTTCATCCCCGATGTCCTGTCGCGCGATCCTAAGGACGTTGATGAATGGATTAAAACCGACGATGACGAATCATTTTCCGCTGTCCAAACGCTAATGAGGACTGAAGGCCTCCTGGTTGGCGGAAGCAGTGGCAGTGCATTGAGTGGTGCTTTAAGATGGCTCCAGAGTGATGCCGGACGAAGTGTTGCAAGAACAGAAGGGAAGAATGTGGTCGTTTTACTTCCCGATGGGTATGTTTCTATACTTGAATCCCCACATGACCTCACAAATATTGCTTTGACAGGATCCGGAATTATCTGAGCAAGCCTTGGTTTTTGCAAATAGCTATGGAGGCGCCACCATCACCACTCTCTTCGATTATCTCAAAGGTGTTGCAACAAGACACCTCTGTTCCTAAGAGATCCAATGAGGATAGTCGATCAAAACGCACCCTTGTAACTTCTGGGTCGTCAACTGCTCTTTCACATATGTAGTTATTCTCGCCCATTGAACATAGACAATTCCTATAAATTGTATCAATAAGTACTTAGGTAGATGTTAGTTGTTGCACTTGTTATATTCTGTCACTTTTCAACGCTATTTCTAAGCATTCCACTATTGTTTGAAACTGGGTCATAGTATTGAGGATGAATACTGCTACTCTATGTATGTAGGATAATCACAGACCAGTGAGGACTCCACCCAAACAGAAGTCCGCGCGTCTCAAGGCTACCCACCCAATCGTTGATTAGACGAGTGGAATTCGTAGTTATTGGCACATCACCAGAACCGATAACAGCATAGATGCAATATAGCGCTGCTCGGGCAGAAAGTGGCCAGTGTGAGGAATAGTACTCAAAGACGCAAACTATCAAGAAGGAAATAACTGTGCAGCAAGGTTGGTTGATGGTAAGTATGTAAAACAAGGAGGGCAAGTTTTTAAAAAATTCGCCTTTTTAACTTGAGCAAAGCTGGAACAAATAAATGACCAAATAACGCGCACAGCGGCGCGTTCGCGGCGATCATTCACAAGATTGACCAACGGTGTCAACAGCACTGTGCTCTCAATTGCTGCAAGCTCTGATGCTGGATTGGCTATCCACTACTCGTCACATACCTTTCAGTGGCAGTGTACAGGTCTGACCTTACTACTTTATTATCAATGGCTTATTGCTGATGCATTCAAAAAATCTGCGAAAACTACTAGCTGGATATTGAATCACTCGTACACCAGCAAGTTGGCACTCCATCAAGATGAGCAACCTTAGGGCTGTCCTTCAGCACCTTAAAAGCGACAAGATCAAGGAACGGCAGGAGGGCCTCGCCTCGATACGCGAGACGTTCTCGCGGGACAGCGCAGTGGCTGAATTCCAGATCTCAGAAGGCAAGAGCGACCCACGGGCATGGCTGTCTGTGTTTCAGGCCCTTTTCACAGCCGTCCTGAATGAGAAGCTGGCAAGCACCAAGAAACCTACAGCAAAATCCACCGGGTCAAATGCGACGGCCTTGCGCAGGTTGCAGGAAGCGGCCAGCGTCGTGCGTTGGCTTACGGAGCGCACTGCGCATCTCATGAACAAGAAAGTTACGAAGGCTCTGTTTGAACATCTTCTGCAGACCATGATATCCAAGGGCGAACTTCTCGATCAGGTTGCGCTATATTATATCAAAGCGTTGAAAAACTTGGTTAGCCACGCGATGCATCTGGAACACATGGATGACGATATGTGGGTGCGCATGGTGGAGATGGGGTTCAATATTGTGCTTGGAGATCCGATCAAGACGCAGTTTGAAGATGATTCTGTAGCGGCAGAGGGCAGCGGGGCTGAAGAAGTCAGTGACTCGGAATTTTATCTGGAAGATAGCAAGCATGCTGGGGATATGGCATCTCCCTCACGAAAACGGCGCCGTGCAGATCTTGGCCTCAGCCCATCTAAATCCAAACCCTCATCACCCAAAAGGCCAAAGCGTTCGCGGCAAATCACTGTCACCGTCGAACAGGTGGATGCCGTTTCTCTCCTCTCAATCCTTCTGCGTTCGACCATCTCCCCTATTCTGTCCTCGAACTATCCATATCTGGCGACGTCCATCCTCCATCGCTTAGAGCGCTTTCTCGATCTCTATCCTGCCGACTCATCATTGCTCCATGACTACCTATCAATTCTCTCTTCCATCCTTGGCCACCTTTCCCTGAACAAGAAACGTGAGACGGAGGTATTTGCTCGTGCGACGTGGGACAAACTAGTTGGGTTATGGGGTGGGAAGGATAAACGTGTAAAGGAGAGCCTTGTTATTGTCCTTCGCGCACTATTTCCTTTCGTCGTCACGGAAGAAGACACCAAGTATTCATCCTCGACATCTTTCAATTGCGCAGAGAGCCTAAAAAGGCTTTGGTATATTTTAAATGGGGAGGCGGACAGCAGATGGGGGGTTGATGGGCTTTCATTGGATGCCTTGCGCTTGAAGCCTCAAGGGGTTGCGGAAGAACAGGCATTTGTAGCAAAAACTTTTTGCGCTGGTTCAAGATTTGATGCCGCTCAAGCTCTGGTTTGGGCCATTCTGGAATTGCAGGCAGATTGTGGCGGGAAGGTGCGCCATATATTCACACTCTAGGGTATGGTCTCCCTCACCCCAGTGTTCGAGAAGTTGTTTAGCCTTTCGGAGTCAATGCATCCATCCACCCCAGGCGTAGCCAAGCGCCTCAAGTTAGAAAACCCAATCAACACCCTTCTCTCTTCCATTGCAGCGCCTGGTGCACAGCACGTTCGCAGCTACCATTTGCAGGTCCTCCTGTTTTTCGTTGATCGAAATTGGACAAATCTTCATGGCGCTCTCAAGCAAGAGATTGCCAACGTCCTGATGCAACTTGTCCCCGTCGACGACGGTCCGGTGCAGTCCTGGGTGTTCTTGAACTTTGCTGCCATGGCTCGAGCTGAAAGCCATATGGGCTACACTACTACATCCCCTCCATCGGTTGATCCTTCTACGTGGGATTCAGTTTGGACACACGCAATTCGTCGTGCTAGCGTTTCTGGCGTATGCCGCGCCGCGTGCCATGCTGCTCACGTCCTCATCGCAACCCCAAATACAAACCACTCTCGCGCTCCTCTACTCGCGTCACAGCGCATCTTGAAGGAGATCGAGTCTCTAGCGAAAGACATGGATGTTCAGGGACCTGCATATCCATTTGACTCCGTTTGCATGTTCTTGACTGAGTGTTTGCGCATTGCCAGCCAAGATGTCCGACTGTATCGAATGCAACTCGAGGACAAGGTCTTGACCTGGCTGGTGGATAGTTGGAAGGTTGGGAGCATAGAGAAGGACAAGATGGCTCTACATACAGTGGAAGACGTAGTCTCGTTGCTCAGAACGATATGCGGTCTTGCGCGTAGCAGCACCATCCATACAAAGTCGTTGCTTCCAAGAGGACAAATTGTGGACACAATGGTTGATGAAAGCCAGACAAAGGTCATACGCAACTTCCTGCTTTCTGCGCAATTGCCAGAGTTCAAGAAGCCAACGAACAAGACCAAACGTGAATTCACCTTGGATCACATCAGGCCTGAAGGGAGTTTTCTTCCTACTACACAGACTGCCCAACCGCGAGGACGGGAGAGGAAATTGTCGGCTTTTTTCCTCAAATCCTTGGAAATGCTCCATGCTGAATGGGACGCATCATTTACGATTGGCCATATCGTTGCCGAAGGAGCTCGTCGGTCACTCGATATGGCAATCATGGCGCTTGCATTCGAAACAACATTGATAGCTAACGGTATCACCGGAAATCGACATGTGATACAAAGTGCTGCGAAGCTAATGTCCAACATCACCCCATTGCTAAAGGAGAAACGATGGACTCGTGCAGAAAAGGCCCTCATTGCGCAGGGAATAGAGCCTTTGGTGCTTTCTGGCCCATATTTTGAAAATGATAGAAGCTGGGAAGCAATGCTACCACCCGATATTGGATCAGGGATCAGAACACAGGTCCTGAGGCAACTCGTCAAGGGAGTGGATGAGGGTGAGCTGATCAGGAATCAAAGAATCAATTTCCTGAGATTGCTGTGGCAGAACGTTGATGTATGTTTTTCCGTCAGAACTTTATGTTTAAGCTGACCTAGCTCAGGTTCGTGACATCCTTGGGGATATCGTCAATGTATTCAAAGATGTTCTTCGCATAATCCTTGGCGAGGCCCCTATGCATTCGGGTGGGGCCCATACTATGGATGTTGACGAAGGCGATGGATTTGGTCCAATCAGGACAGCAGCTGTTCTTCAAACCACTGAGACCAATTTCAATGACGACGATTATTTTGATCGACTCATTCTGCAAGTCTGCGTGGAATTCTTAACGGTCGGCCCCCTTTTGCAGTCTGCGTCTGGCGAGCCCACCAGGGATAGAGATTTGACGCAACTCGTTGTTGGATGTGCTAAGAGCCACCCCGAGAGATTCTTCCTCATCTGCCCTATTATCCTTCACTCAACTCGACATCGCGCCTTAAGCCTGACAGCTAAGCATCTTGATTCCCTTCTGGAAACCATTTCTCGATTGCTGCAATCATATGCCTACGCTAGGAATGAAAGCTTGAAGCTTATTGCTGTTCAGCTGCTAGATTCGACAGTGGATCTCTGGTTGACAGCACCAGTGACTTCATCAGAGGTCGGTGGGAAAATCCAGGAGTTGTGTCGCTGGCTTTCCAATGCGGTCCAAAAGCAAAAAATCCGCGATTGGGCCACCCGCGATGCCCTTGCCAGATTCTTTGATCGGTACTTGTCCAGGGACCCAAGTCAATCTGCGTGGCCCGAACAAGTCAACGAGGGTGTTGATGAAGATGAAGATGAGCAGGGCCCAAATGTACAAGGACCATTTGGTCTACTTCCCATGATGAGTTCGGATGACGATATTCGGGTTCGATTTCGTGTTGCGGTGATCAATGCTCGGCTTTTTGCCGTGGCGAGGCAGATCCAATATCCCGTCATGCAGCTTTACAGCGCTATCAAAAACTGGCACACCGTTGACCTCGATAGGTGGGCTTCATATTCCCCCTACCGACTGAAGCTAAAATTAAGTCCAGCTACGAGCACATGCTTACTCGCATGCTATCCCTGGGAAACATAATGATCGTGAGCTCTGCGGTGCGCCGAGGACCCTACTGGCATCTATTGGAGACCTGTCTCTGCCAACCCGTTTCCATTTATTCGCGGCATATTGAATCAATTCTCACCAATGTCTCCCAAAGATTAGGTTTGAGCGCATTTCCAGAATTATTCGAAGCCTACGCATCCCAAATCGCCTTCTCAGTCCGCAACCTGCAAATCAATTATCCCCAGGCCGACTTTCTTCGCTTTCCTCCTCACCTCATTGGCTACCAGGATCGCAGGCAATGCGCGCAAGCCTCATTCCGCGCATTCACCCCCGCGAATCTTTTAACAGGTGCTCCCAAACTATTTGAGGCTCACTGCAAAATCATCCAGAAGTCCATTGACGAAGGTTTACATGAATGCTTTGGCGATATTGTTGGAATCCAGACACTGAAATGGTTCGATGAATCGCCAAACCTTCCCATCGATGGCTTGCAACAGACCCTGCTTCGGCTTGTACCTGATCAAAAGGTGTTGCAAGATTTTCTCTTGGAGAACTTGGATAGCATCATCTCATCGATGTTACGCACCCTTGGTGATCAAAACTTCTCCGATAAGGGTGAAATTGTTCACGCCCTCCAAGACATGGACTCAACTGGCAAAATATTCCAAACCTTCCAAACCTTGAATCAGTATCGTGAATACGATCAACTAGGAACCCACGAACCAAATCTCCCAGCATACCCTTCCCAGACACTGATTCGCGGTTTGGAGTGGGTAACGGCCAACATACCTGACTCTGTAACGAAGGCTACAACATACCATATCCTCCATGAGATGCTTGCGGATCTTGAGCGCACTCCTCTGATCAACGAGCAGATTCGACTGGTCAATGCAATCACATTGTGGATAGCTACCCATCATAAGCACTTCGAGGATGGTACCCTTCTATACACCCTCGTACATGGTGCATCGTCATTTTTATCACATCCAGATTTCGCGCAGTCTGCTCAATCCATCCTGGAATGGGCTTTCCAATACTACAGAACGATGAAATTCAGGGAAACGCGCCTTCCCAATGTCCTTGTAAGAATATGCTGCGTCGCTCATGATTACGCTTCGGTCACAAATGATCCCTCGACCAATGCACTTGGTGTTTCCCTTCTCAAATGGATCGATGAGCAGGTCATGGTATTCTCCAAAATGTCCATTTTCGCGAGCATGGTACTGAAGGCTCTTGCGGCATGGCCTCATCAACCTTCCTCTTCACAGCTCGCTCAACTATACAACAAAATCACAATCGACAGTCTGTCCTCTACCCTTGGAGATCATCGCATTACTTCCAATAAATTTCGGATAATTCGCCGCCTGCGTGACCATGCAGTCGCTCGAGGGTACAACGAAAATCGATTCTCCAAGGTCGACTTTTGGCGATTGAAGGAATGTATGCCACCAGAAGAGGACCTACAGGATGAGGATGTTGATGCTTTCGCAACCTTGTTGTTCCTGAATCATGGGAAAATCAATAGCTTCGGCGGCGAACAAGCGGCCTCGAGCTCCATACGCAACCGTCATAGGCGTAACGTTAGGAAACGAACGTCTGGATCCGATGAAGATGCTACTTCAGCTCGCGACTGTATCATATTTGCCCTTTTAGCAATGCTTGAAGAGGACACCGTCACACATGTTCACATCGCCTACAACACTCTGCGTCTCGTACTCGCAGTTGTACCCCCAGACTTGCCCCAGCTGCTCTTGTGGCCCGCGGAATACCGGACAGAACTCGAATATCTTCAAGCCTATCGAAGATCACCAAAGATGCGCCCAACTCGTACACTTGACGAACTCTTGACTTCGGACATATATACTGAGGCCTCCCGGGATTTATCCAAGTGGATCTCAATGATAACCGCTCTGCTGAGCGATATTTTATCTATCCAGGATCCTGTTTTTGCTCAGTTGACTTCTGTTCTCCATCAGGATGTTGAATTTGCCGAGCAAATGCTACCCATACTCGTGCATACCCTGCTCCAAGGCCACTTGCGAACTACCTCGAACGGCAATTCAGTCCGCACCACACTCTCGACATACTTTACCTCTATTCTCTCCTCGGATCACACCTGTGTCCCATGTTTACGCTCGATCATTGATATTGTCTTGCATCTGAGATATTTCACTCCCCAACCTCAGGACGCACTTGCTTATAACAAATGGCTCGACCTGGACTTTATATTACTTGCACGTAAAGCGATTATCTGTGGAGCCTACACAACCGCCCTACTCTTCCTTGAATTAGCTGCTGAGTTCAATCCTCAAGTCCGGGATGCCTCTCCAGAGCAAGTTCTTTATGAAATTTACGCCCATATCGATGAGCCTGACGGCTTTTATGGTATCAAGACCAAAGATCTTCACCAGTTCCTGATCAAACGTTTCCATCACGAAAAACAATGGGAAAAGGCATTTAGGTTTCACGGAGCTGCCCTTGAAGCAGGAGGTGGCCAATTAGGCGAGGCGGAAGGATTGATGAAGTCATTCCATTCCTTTGGTTTCGACCACTTGGCCATGGACACATTACAGAGCTCGCGCAGTGATAAGGCCTCATCAGTGATGAGCTATCGTTTGGGCTGGCGGACTGAAACCTGGGACTTGCCTGATTGTGAGGAATATAGCCCCGGAGCATCGCTGTACCAATCATTACGTGCTTTATATCGCGAGCGAAATCCCACCATCATTGACCGTGTTCTACGTCGCGCAATGTATGATGAGACAAGACGACTGAAGGTCCTTGGCACGGAAAATATCGCCGAAATCCGTGAAGTTACTCAAGACCTCATGTGCCTATGTCAAATTTCGAAATGGAGAAGTACAGATGTCCAACATCGATTGGCTTCACGAAGCATAAGCGAAGCAGAATGGAAGGACTTTGTGGAGATAGACACAGGATTTGAGTAAGTGACCAACTGCCTCAATACATTCCCTTATTACTGTTACTAAGCAAATGCTGCCAGCTTTCCTGACCTGGAGAGTATTGTGGCAACGCGCATTTCTCTAGTTCGTTCAATGAGATACCAAGAAGAAAGACAGCAAATTGGGTCACTTGTCACGCCTTTCAGCATTGGGCTTTTTAGCTTGGAAAAAGCAAGCTTGCTACGTTTATCGGAGGCTGCTCGAGATGCAAATGAAGTTCAGATAGCTCTCAACTCTGTCATCCGATCTCAACGCTTGGAGCAACAGCCGTCCTTTGCAACATCACAGGAATTTGCAAATGTCTTATGGATACAGAAGGAGGAAAAACTTGCCGTCCAATTCTTGCAGAGCCTCGCAGACCGTGATATTGAAAGCCCTATTCAAAACGATAACACCCGTAAAGCTGACCTGTTGGCAAAATTGGTGAGCATCATCAATTGAAGGGGTGATATAATTGACAAACTGTACAGGGCACGTGGACATCCGATGCATGCCTAGAGAAACCAATCGATATTTGGACACGCTACTTTCGGCCTTCGATAATGATCTTAGACGAAACTGAATCTGGGCCCTGTGAGGCGCATAGTACAATATATCATGAGTGTGCGATCTTTGCTGAACGCCAATATCATGCCATCATCAAATCCCCGGACGCCATCCGATGGAAAGTCTACGTCGATCGCAAAAAGCAAGAAATTGAACAGCGAAGCATGGAACTTGCCAAGACGCAGACCTCGTCTCGGTTAAACAAGCTGAGGCACGAGCAAGAAAAGGCCCAAAAACTTCTTCAGGAGGACAGCGAGCTATTTAGGCAGCATACCGTTGCCAGGAATGCTTTCTTACAGCAAGCAATCGACATGTATTCGAGATGTTTGGAATCCTCCAATACCTACGACGGTGATGCAGCCATAAGATTTTGTTCCCTCTGGTTCGCGAACTTTGATGATGGAACGGCCCTGGCAGAGACTGTCGCGAAAGCCTTGGACCGTGTTCCTTCTCGGAAAATGGTCTTTCTTGCTGTGAGATCCTTGTTTTTCTGACCCATTCGCCTTTTTCACCTTGCTTCAGCATCAATTAACGGCTCGGTTATCCAAAACCTCCGTGGAACCCCCCAAAAATCAAGAGAACTTACAGCGGCTGGTGCTTAGGATGTGCCAGGAACATCCCTTTCATAGCCTATACCAGGTTTATTGCTTGCAGCCTGCCGATGCGTTAAGAACAGGCGAAACATCACGACGTCAATCCGCCCGTCATTCCACGCCTTCCACCCAGACGGAGCGTGGGGCAGCCGCTATCGATATTTTTGATCGCTTGAGGGGGGAGGACACAGTCGGCCAACGAGTTCGTGACATTGAACTTCTCTGCAATGCATCGATTCAATGGGCGAAATATCCAATCACAAACGACAAACGGTATACTCAACCGCGACGAAAACCGCCACCGTTCCCAATCCCTGACAATCTTGCAATTTGTCGTTTAGCAAACCTTCGAGTGCCAGTGTCAACGGCGCATACCCCACTTGACCCCTCCATGAAATATGAACATTGCATATGGCTCGACCATTATGAAAAAAGCTTCTCAACCGCTGGAGGACTCAATCTGCCGAAAATAAGCACTTGTTACGGATCTGATGGTTTGAAGTATAAACAATTGGTACGATTCTATCCCCTCAGCTCCCTCTTTTCTTATACCCAGTGGTACAGTTTAAAGGAGAAGGGAATGATGATCTGCGCCAGGACGCTGTCATGGAGCAGGTCTTTGACCTGGTGAACACAGTTCTTAGCCGTGATAGAGAGACGCGACGGCGAGCTCTTAAAGTTCGAGACTACAAAGTTATTCCATTGGACAGCCAAAGTGGATTACTGGAGTATGTTGGAAACACATCACAACTCCGTGAATGGCTTCTGACTGCCCATCCGACGTAAGTCAAACGTTTCTAGCCTATCTTCCTAGCTGAGTGTGAAACAGCTACCGACCGAAAGACCCAAAGTACACCGATGTAACTGAGAAAATGAGACTAGCCCACAATGAAACCCCTGGAAATGTTGAAAGGCTCCTCGAATTGTTCCTCGAACTGCGGGAAAAGTTCAAGCCTGTAATGCGGCACTATTTTACCGAAAAGCACAAAACACCTATGGCTTGGTTCGCGATGCGCTTGAACTATACTCGAAGCGTTGCGACAACATCTATAGTCGGACACGTCTTAGGGCTTGGTGATAGGCATACATCTAATATCCTGATGGACAATATGAGTGGAGAGGTCATCCACATCGACCTTGGGATCGCTTTTGATCAGGTTAGCCGGCTCGAATACCGGTTCCGATGAATCCAATCTCCTGACATGCACTCGTAGGGCAAGTTGCTGAAAGTTCCTGAACGAGTACCCTTCCGCATGACAGGAGATATTGTCGATGGCATGGGAATCTCTGGCACTCAAGGCGTCTTCCAACGCTGCGCAGAGGAAACCCTCCGGGTCCTCAGAGAGGGTTCTGAGGTGATCATGACTGTGTTAGAAGTATTCAAACATGATCCTTTACACTCCTGGTATGCATGTGCTTCTTGTTATCTGCCCCTGTACCTCACCACTGTTACATTAGGACCGCGAGCGAGATCAAAGTTCTACAAGCTCAGGGTGTGCCCAGCACCGCAAACGACACCAATCGCCTACCCACTGGTATCGGGATTGACATGAGCAGTGGAACAGTCGAAGAAGCTGCTGATAGAGCGTTAAGCTCCGTTGCCCGAAAACTAGACAAGTCCCTGAGCGTCGAATCCACTGTCAATGAGCTTATTGCGGAGGCAACAGACCCAGTCAACTTGGCGACAATCTTTCATGGTATGTGCCTCCTTTACTCACACCTTTTGTCTATGCTGACGCGTCATAGGCTGGGCACCACTGCTTTGATTGTCCCTACGTTATTTTCCTGGAAATTTCATCTGCTTTATGTCTCATTCATCTAGATACCTCATGCACTGTATTCGCTCTATAACGCCATGCTTTCAGGATTATTCTTATTTACAACAATAGTCATACGTAGAAACCAAATAATGTACCCCACGGTATGATTTAAAAAACCTGTGGAGGTTACATACCAAGGGGCTCAAGAAGTTAAAGGCACCGAGTGGGAACATTAAATTTCAATGCACGTCTAGCCACTGTCCGCCAGATATATACATATGATTGGTTGGGGAAAAGGAGGGACATGAGACATTCATTGCATAGCAAGGAGGGCTGGAATGGGGAAGAGGTACGAGTTTATGCAAAACAAGTTTGGTAGCTTTGGATATTGTGGTAAACTGGAGGGAAAGGGGTAAACGATATATGTAAGATGTTACCGAATCACCATTGCACGTTAAATACTAGTAGAACCATCGATACGTTTGGGACATTGTGGCAGGGCATTCCAAGCTTGATTTATTTATTCTTGGCGATTTCACGCGCGGCTTTGATTAAAGGCGCAAGAGTCCGCAAAGGTTCGGACAACTTGAAGAAAGGGTGCTGAAAGAAAAATCAAAAAGGGATTAGATCTAATGGGGTAACGCGATAGTCGACTTACCTGCAAAAGCTCCGTAGCATTAGGGCGTTTCTCAGCGTCAACTTCAAGAGTCTTGGCGAGATAATCACTGAAAACGGAAGATAGATTTTCAGGGTTCGCGATCGTGGGTGTACCATTCGTGGCAATCAGATACAGTGCCTTGAGCGGGTTCTGATTAAGATAAGGGGGTTCCCCTTCAATCATTTCTGCGGAGTCGAGTGACAGTCAGTGACAAAGTTGACACGCAGAAACACAACAGGGGGGGATCGGGAATTTTGACAGCTCACCGATAGCCATGATACCCAGACTCCAGATATCGACCTTGGGTCCATACTCCTTTCGCGTGACAACTTCAGGAGCCATCCAATACGGCGTTCCCACCATTGTTGTCCGTTTCGCATGGGCTGGATCGGAGATTTGGGCGCAAAACCCAAAATCAGCTGCACAAAGGGAGAAACAATGAAAGTCAATTGGTCAGCCACGTCATTGCCGATGCTTCACGCACTAAGTTTAATGTCCCCCACCATGCTAAGCAGGACATTGTCACTCTTGATATCCCGATGAATAACTCCATGCCTATGCAAATGCTCCAAACCCTGACACGTTTCGCGCGACACGGCGGCAATTTGACCTTCTGTCATCAAATTCGCGGTCACAACGTCTGTCAACGAGCCCCCCTCCATATACTCCATGACCACCCAAAGGTCATTCTTGTGCAAAAACGAGTCGATGTAATTGACGATGTTTGGGTGGCGAGACGATCGCATAACAAGTATTTCATTGATAATGAGGTCCTTCTTCGGCTGCTTCTCCAAATCCATCTGCTTGATTGCGACGGAGAGGTTCGTCCCAACCTGATAAGCGGTATACACACCACCAGATGCACTAATAACGAGCGTCAGAAGAAATGGCCATTATGGAAGCAATCTCCCTGTGCAAAAATACATACCCTTGGCCAATCTTGACTAGGTTCCGGTATAGCCGCGTTGGGTCCGCATCTGTACAAATCTGCTGCAATCGTTTTACAATGTCCTCTTCCTTGCCCTTATCCACCTTCTTTTCTCGCCTCCGAGGTGTCGCCACCCCAGAAACCTTCGCCAGGCTTTGGGCGGCAGGGCTTTGTGGCTGTTGCGCGCGTACATCTGCCGCGCGAGGCCCAGTTGAGGCAGCCGGTTGCTGTTGTTGCTTCAGAGGGAGATCCGAAGTCGACGACACAGGTGACGGCTTCGAAAATGGTTTTTGAGCCGCGAGCGCATGAGCACTGGCAGACTGAGGCGGAGCAGGGTTGCGCTCACGATCACGAGTTGTGTTCGAGCGACCAAGATCAGCTGACTTGGAGGGCTTGACAGGGGCCCGCTGGGAAGTAGAACGATCAAGAGTAGGCGTTACGACACTTGGAGGAGTGGGAGCTGGTCGGTATGAAGAAGGTGTGGTCGGGACCGGCTGTGAATAGCCCGATCCTTGTGACGTCTGCTTCTTTGGTGGAGCTGGTGGTGAACGCTACGATGAATGGTGCAAATGAGAAAGGAACTTCGTGCAATGCGCAAACAGCTTACAGGATTCTGGAAGCCATCCGCCACTTTGGGAGAACCATAAGCAGGTTCGTTGGCTCCGACATTGCCTAATTTGTCCCAGGTACCTCCATGCCCCTCCTGGTAAAACTTGACAATTTCCATGACCGCCTGGGGGTTCCTTTCCTGCTCTAATCGGGAGATGCCGCTCTCCTGCAACAATTGCTGCCATTCCTTGGGGAGACCAGTAAATTCCCCGGTAGAGGAATTGAAACCAACATGTGTAAGATGGACGGGGTCGTATGGCGTACTGATCTCAGGGCGCTTTGTCGTGTTGAAGACCTCGGACATGAAACCCAGGACCCCCTTCTTTGATTTGGTTGTAGTTCCACTCCGCGACCTGTTACCCGAGTTGGCTGGAGTGATGCTTGTACTCGGCAAAAAGTCGTTCGATGGCCCAGATGGCATGGATTCCGCGGGATCAGCGTAGAATTGGGTGTTATCATAGAGGTTTGGGGGTGTGGATAGACGGTGGCTTGAGGCAGGAGAGTCGTTCTGGAAGAGATCATTCAGCGTGACAGTGTTAGCGCGAGATGGGCGTGGTGGAGGTGACCCTGTCGTTGCCATTCCGTTGTTTCTATTGGGTGACAGAACGGATGAGAGGGAATTATCGTTTGCGTTGGCAGCAAAAGGATCGTGCTCGGGTATGCGCTGGGTAGCGGTGTGGGTGCCTGAGTTGAGACTGTGCTTTCGTGCTCTTGGATTTGGCTTCTGCAAGGAGTTTCGAACCCTTTGAGGTGTCGGTGCTGGCGGGGTGTTTGGAGGGGAAGTTTCTGTTGGTGTCTTAGATCTGGAAGATGCAGATGGTGGAGGAGGTGCTTGTCTGCTCGGCTGAAAAGGTGTGTAATTTGCTGCTTCTGCTGCGTGTAGACTCGCGTCAGCGAGGAGAGCGTTGTATTCCTGGATAGACTCCCTTGACGGCCGGTGGTATTCGACTGTGATTTTTGATTGACGGCGTGACTGTTGGTTATTATGATTCGAACGTTGATTAATGGCACTTTGAAATGAGGACATATCCTGGCTAACTGATTCAAGGTGTGTCCAGGAATGGTATCCGCAAGCGACGCGCTGCTTTGGTTGATCTCTATGTTCGTGCTAGCTGTGCCCTGCGATTAGCAGCGATTGGCTTCTCCTGGTTCCCTTGCCGGATGATTGCGATATCTCTCTAGCAACGATCTGGCGTACTGTGAGTAAGTTATGGATGATAATTTCGAAATTGCCTGTCACAGGTGATGAACCCACGATGAACCTGAGTTTCGCACACAATAGTCACAGCTAGATGCAGGGGCAGTTGAGACTGAAAAGTAGCCGAAATCAGTGCGGACGACGGCTGCAACAGCGAGGACGCCTAAACGGCGAAAGGGCAAGATTGCTTGGAGACTGGAGGTGGACGACAACAGTGAACCAGACAAATTTGACAACCATCTTCACACGTGACACAAGATACATGAAGGTCACAAATGCTTTTTGCTCAAACGAGTACTACATACTATGTGCCACTTACACCATTTATCTTTGCCTATACCTCTCTGATCCTAATCCCGTCGGCTCTCATTTTTCGGACCAGCAAAAGCTCTTCATCAAAAGAGATCACATCATATCATGTCGGCGTTACTTTCCCTGAATCATACTTTTTTCCTTGATGGAGAATTGATAACAGCCTACCTACCACTCCACGACCCATTAGAAAAATTCCTTCACCCTACATGGCGGTATGACGACCTCTGGCTTGGTTTCGCGGTGCAGACCTATGGCCAATAATGAAAGGCACATGAAAGGGAAAACCTCCAAGGTCATCAGACTGGACTATTTTTAGATCTGCCTTCAAAGGGCTCTTGTTCAAAAGAGAGTCGGAAAACATCTGATGCTTAGCGAGAGAGAAGTCTCTTGAATAATAGAGAGTGGACATCAACCTTTAAGACTACCCTCTGGCAATCTGGACAGCTATTGCACCCCAGCTGTTACCCCTTTGCTGGTGACTGATTCTTTTGGCAGTTGATCATGATCAACCATCAGCAAAGTTTTGGGTACCCCGCGGTATCACCTTCACATGTCTTCCTAAGTACTTGTTGAATCTCAGCTTTCCAGGGCCGCAGACCATGTACTGCTTCACCCACGAAGACGAGTCCCCTGCATTAGTTCAATCCTGAAATCCATTCAGGTCTCGGCGAGGGACGCTAGTGGTCAATACTACTGTTATTAAGCACATTCACTTCTGGCCGTGTCACTTGTAAAATAACATTCGTTCTGATGGACCTCACACACATCTCGTGCCACCTCGATGTCCTTTCAACAGAATTCTTGTTTTTAACAAACCCCCCTCAGCTTCACCCTTACTTTCATGAGGATCTTCTGTCTGCATTAAGCAATGGCTACTTACTTCCTCTCACACAGACGGGCATGCCAGTACTGACGCCTTCAATGGTCACTGATACCAACCCCCTATGTTAGTCGGAACCCATTCCATTTGTGGTGCTGCCCAGGTCGACATGGAGCCGCAGCAGTCCAAAGCAATCGAGGTGTTTAACTGGCCGCGGACGAGAAATTTAGGGGACCTCCAGGACTTACGGGACGGAACCCGGAAGCACGTTACACTCAACGGGGTCAAATCTTGTATAAAGATCACCGTAAAAATGGAAACTCAAATGACTCGCAGCACATGACGTCTCTTTTGTGCATAAAAGGCGAGGCCTCGAGTTCCAAAGGCCACAGGCCTAATCCCCGATTTTAACCCCCCTGCAACGAACCTTCTAACGCTTACGCTTTACAACACACAACTCCTTTTATTTATTGCATTCTGGTTGTCGTATTCGACGAAACACACACACGATGTCAGACTCGACGCCCTATAGCCCAGAAGCGGCCGACTCGGGACTCGGAGCTCCTTCCCCACCTAGGCCAGTTAGGTCTCTAGGTATGAACGGTTGGGGAGATATCCCCAAACCAGCCACTCCTTCAAAGACGCTGCACAGGAAGCACCACTCCTATGATCTTCATGAGGAGTTTGCACACGCCTCGAATGGGAAATTAGACTCTCATTCACAAGACCGCTTGCGGAGGGCAAAGGCCAAAAGCAAGGGCCCTGCCGCTAATGGTCATTGACTTGAACGAAATGCCATCACGAAAAAACGTATAGTATGCATCCTTTACTTCAAGCAATACGGACCCTGACTTAGGTAGTATGCATATCTATAACGAACCATAAAACGATGGAATTAACGAACTTTTGAGCTGCTCGCTGGTTGTCGAAATTTCGGCAACTTGGCTTGGCTTAAACTTGAATGTACCTAGTATGGAAATTTTCATGTTTCGTGACGTGTACAATTTTGCTGTGATCCCCGACATGCACGTCGCAAATTCCGACTCGCCTTGCAGGCTGATCAACGTCAATAATAAACAGGAGTCAACACATGTTATACCAGACTTCGAGGTAGAATTGTTGCAAGCCCCTTTACATTTACCGCAAGTCTGACGAAGCACTTGCGCATGGAAGCCGTGGCAGAATACCCCGGTTATGATGAATTCTTGAACGAGTTTTTAACGCTTGTCCTCCTATACCCACCTCCTTTCCTATACGTGTATGATTCCTCGCCGTCCCGGACGCTTGCTTCTGTAATAAACTCGACTATATGCGTGTCAAATCCTTCGACTTCGTTGCATATCCACCATGCACCCGTCAACGCGGTGGTGTGCTTTTCGGCGCGTCTCCTCTACGATTCTATCCTCAACTCCTTGGCCTCTTGGGATCCTACTTGGGAGAGCGGATGCGCGTGCTGGCACACAGAGAGCGAAGATTATCGTTGGAACGAAGATATGGATGCATTTTTGCACGGCCTTCAGGCGATCCATTCCCATCTACGCAAAGAACTCTATGATTCGACCACTGAGGAAGAAGGGGTTCGATTCGTCATAACTATCGAACGCGCGGAACGATTAAGAGATTTCGTTCCCGAACTCATTGTTCCTTTGACGCGTCTTGCGGAACTGGTATGCGAACAGCACGTTGTTCCTATTATATGTTATAAATTATGACAGTCACGATTGGATCTAACCGTGGTATTCCTGTCGGAGGTGCAATGGGAAGATATGAAACCTCCGTTGGGCGCCTCCCCCGATCCATACTTCATTGATATGCCCCCACTGAAGAAAGAAGGTAACTCTCAAATGCTTTATGATCGCCCGTGCTCATGGTTGAATAGCAATAATCGAAAGCCTTGTTGCGACCTTCATAGATTTATCTCAATCTTCAGCCAGCAGCGAATCTATTCCCCACATCTATCATCCCGCGCTCTATTCTCTCTATACTCATTTCGCAACCATGTTGTACGACATATGCTCTCCATTCACGCGTAACCTGCAAGAGCTGTGTTATATTGCAGCTGCGCGATGGCCAGGCTTTGTTAAACCCGTACTAGATGATCATATCCACAAACTTAACACTATGGAGGACCAAGACGCAACTCCGTCTGAGCTCGTTCCTCCACCCGATGACGTGCGTATGCGGCTCAGCCGTCTCTTCAAACCCTCCTTATCAGCCGCGGTCAACGTCCTCTATCCCAGGCTGACAAACGCTTCCGACTGGGCTGCTGCGAATGAACCGGATAATGACCTTTTGGATAAACCCCCGAGCTCGATACAACCATTAGAGGGTATCGTTCCAGTCCAGAATGACAGCAACCTAATGGTACTTCCCAGGATGGCCAAATTCATATTGGTAGCTGCTTATCTCGCCTCGACAAACCCCACCAAGTCAGACCTTCGCATGTTCGGCAGGGGGTTAGACGAGAAAAAGAGAAAGCGAAGGGCCGTGAAAGCTTCCGGCAAGACAAAAAGTGGGCCCGTCAAAGTGAATATGCCCTTGTATCCTGTTTTCGATCCAGCTCATCGCATACACCCTAGTTGCCACAGCGGCTTGCAGGTCCATCCCCGTTTCCCATCGATAGGATGATCGCCATACTTGGGGCGCTCCTTGAGGAAAATGATATCGAGAATCGCCTACCCGCGGCCCAATTCACCATACCCGGTGAATACACCGACATGGAGATTGGTCGTGTCGGGATCTACTCGCTTGTATGCACCTTATTTTTTTTTATCTTATTGTGCTTATGCTAACATTTGCTAGGTCACAGAGCTGACTTCCATGCGCCTTCTCTATCGCACATCACAGGCGGATAGGCTGGATGGTCCGCCGATGTTCAAATGTCGACTCAATCATGATTTGGCCCTATCCCTTGCTCGGCAGCTTGGCATACCGCTGAATGACTTATTGTGGGATCCGCTGTAACGTCATGTATATCCGTGCTACTGTCATGGCCAAGACTAGTTACACAATGCCCCACCTCATGAGACTATCATACCGCTCCGACATTTTTACTTTGGTTCAGGGACATTATCAGACAAAGCGCGGGGAGAACCAAGGTTGGGCGTGCCATCCGTGTGCCATGTCACCCTCCATCACTGGTCAGCTAGAAACGAGAAAGCGTGGTATCATGTATGCTTACTGTTGGACCACGGTGTAGCGGTTGCCGTCACACGTGCCAGGGGATGTAGCAGAGGCGTGATATACCTTTGGACAAACCAAGTCAATAACATTTAGCTGGGAAACGTTTATCGCAAATAAATGTTCGCACCATGTGTGTTTCAGCTCCTGAGGGACTGAGGAAGAACCCATTGTGGCCCGGCTGTAGAGTTCTGGTGGTTATTTGTACAGCGAAAGTTTGATATTGGTTGGTTACCTCGAAGTTCCTAATACAGATGAGCTGTAAGTTCAGGATCGAACCGAAGTCACGCGTATGCTCTCACTCATTTGCAGAAGTAAAAATTGGACTGGGGTATTTAGTCCACGACGACGCGCTGAGGGGGTTTGAACCTGTGAGCTCAAGGCGCCCAAGAACGTAACCTGTTCCGGCACAGTTCGACGCCGAGAACACGATGAAAGTGCGTCCAGCATTGTAGAGCGCAGCTGTAACCAATAGGTCAGATATGCTGTACGAGGATTGCGAGTGAACGGGTGCGCCTACCAGGCCCTTCATTGACGGCAGCGCCGACAGTCTCCCAGGAATAGGTTGGTGTAGATATTTTGACTGCGTTTCCGACGGTGGTTGCATTGGCCATTTGACTGGTGTGATGGCAATGGGATCAGCCCCAAGCATGGTTTAGCATTCGGCGGAGACGTACGCGATAAATAGGCACTGGTCTTTGGTGTTTGGATATGACCGAATGAGCTAAATCGGAACTGGTCAAGTTCTGAGAACTCACTACTCCCATCCCAACTGGAATAGACCAAGTAACGCGTTGTGCCAAGGATCATGATTGTCGCGTCGATGGACCAGACATCTCGGTTTGGTATGGTTATACGTGCTGGAGGTTCAAGGATCAGGATCTGAAAAGAACTGCAGGTGAGGACGGGAAAACGAACAGGCATAGCTCCATGTTGAATCCCAGATTATGCTCGATGACCCTCTGAGTGCATGTATGTGTTGGTTATCGAACGTCCCACTTGTGCCCGCTGAGTAATAGCTGATAATAAGATTAGCTAAGCGACGCTGGAGGTGACAAGAATTGTTTCATAGACATACATATACCATGCTCCTTCGTTCGCTTGCCAATGGATTTCAGGAGCCCCTAATTAAAAACTTACCCATATATGCAACTGAATGTTGGCGATGGGTGTGTGCACTTACAGACATTGCAACACCTAGATGCCGTTTTGTCTGTCCAGACGACCTTGGGTGTCGCCGTCTTGAGACCTCCTACGGTGGTGGCACGAGTGATTTGTATATTGCTCCAAGTAGTTGTGGTCAGATCTAGGCGAGTATTTCATGCTTCAGCATTCAACAACATTCTGACATTGGACCCACAGTAATACCCCTCATGGTAGACCTAAGGCGGGAGGTGTGAATAGGGAGGCCACGCTCGGATATCGGCGCATATATTCACCATGAAAGGGTCAGATCCGTCTGCCTTCTTGATAGGGTTTTGAAATCCTAGGGCGACAAGAGCAAAGGCAAGCACGAAAAACAAAGAGTTCAGCAGCATGATGGAAGATTTCGGCCCACAACCTAGCTAATAGAATGCACTTATAGTGTAGGTCAAAATATGCGGACGGCCCGGCATTCGCTTGAAGCTGGTGACACGAAGCTTAAAGTAACTTGGCCTGCTTTAAGTCCAACCCCAAGTTATTCCGATTTGTGCCAGCGGGTAGTCTCGAGCCTCCCGGCGAGGTCAGATGAGCAGTGTGGTGCACATGTTCTACATCGTATAAGCCCTGGTTTGCGAAGATGTTCCTGACCAGGTTACCTGAAGGCTAAGAGGAAGTTGGTTTTCGGGGATTTCTCGACAAATTTCCCAAAATCTACGGGGGTGCCGATCCGCAGATTTGTCCATGTGAGTTTTTGGGTGACAGATATGTAGAGTTCGCGAAGCTTTGTGGTGTGGTGTATCAACGTATCGAGGCGAATGATAAGGGTCGGCGGAATAGTGAATCGTTGCCATCGGCAATGAAGTTGGGCAGAGGAACGGAGACAGGGACCAATTGTCAATTGAGCTTGCGCTGGGGTTAAAAAAACCTCGAGCCCTTGAATCGCGGTTGAGCTTCACGGTTTAATGCATCAGTCAAATGATAATTCCGAACAATGTATAAGTAACCAAAACTAATAGGAGAATAAGGCTAGTACTCCGAGTCCGAGTCTGAGCCGGAACCCTCAGAGGATCTCTCGCTGCAATTATGGCCGACATCGTCATCTATTTCTTGCACCATGCCATCCCAAATCACGCGGGGAACGAGTTCCCGGAGCCTTTTTATGTCGTATGCATAGAGATGCCAGCAGTCTTCAAATCGCAAAGTCTGGAGTTTAGCATTTTGCTCATACCTCAAGTCGCAAAAGTCTAACAACTGTTCATGGGACAAAGCAATTGCGTCTTCGTCGGTTTCCTCGATATCTTCGTAGAACCGCAATGACTCGACGGATAGCTCCCGAAGGGCAGGGAAAGGAATTGAACCGTTGGGATATGACGTTACTACGGCGTTGTCACTCGGTTCCGTGGCCGGAATGCCCTCGGTAGTGCCGCTATGGTGCGGCGACCCAGCAAGAATTGTCTCTATAAAGTCCACCGCAGCCTGGCCAATGACGCGCAAATGGCGCAAACAGGGAAGGTGACTAAAGGCGGTCAACCAGACTCGTGAACCTCGCAAGTGGTTGAAGGTGATCTCAAGTTCTTCCAATTGGGAGAGCGGGAGCCATGTGCAGATACTCGTCATTTTGCGGTCAACGTGGGCTAGTTTCAAACGGCCAAGCGCCAATGTTAGCTTTGTGAAGGAGTTGCCGTTGTCATCTGGTGTGAGCGATAACTCAGGTTGCGTGACCACGGTGATACTGTCTGGAGTAGTAGAGATAGATAAGGCGGGGGCATCGGTGCGCTGAAGTCTCGAGCACTGCGAAATGAGTCGAGACGTGAGTTGTCCTGTGGGTGTATTTCCAATGCAATATAAATCGAGCTTGATAGTATTTTGGGATGTGATAGCGTACAACAAACGGGTGCATTGAGATGCTAGGCCCTTCAACCGTAGGGTAGATAGCT
>JASFDG010000017.1:41281-55848 GCA_036937095.1 Phaeolepiota aurea
CGTAGGGTAGATAGCTTTGGCAGATCAACCACCAGAAGATTAGAGATCGGTGAATCATCCGGAGGGAGGGTATGCTGAAGGTCCAAAAGCTCGAGAGCGGGCATATTGCTCAATGCCTGCAGTATTTGAGAAGTTGTTGGTCGGAGTGATGCATTTAGTAGTGCAGCAGGAAAGTTGTACGTGAAGTGGGTCAACCCGGCAAGAGTAGTAGACTTCCAGTTGATGCCAATACCCGTCAGCTCGAGCCTCCTTAGGTTGGGGGTTTTGTGGCTGAGAAAGTCTTCCGGAATTGCTTCGGACAGCATCTTGAGGCCATCAGGGAAGGGCTTGACTGTCAGAGTGTGGAGATGGTTTGCCCTTATCATGGGGCGGTCGATCAGCTCTAAGAAACCCCTCTCAACAGGCGCATGTAACTCTTGGATTTGGCCGAGGTGGTCCTGAAACGCTTTCATAGCTTTGACCCTCCACGCCATGCCGGAGGGATCCAGCGTAAAAATAAGATTGACCTTTTTTGAACGGACAAGCATTTCCTCTATCCATTGCGGATAGAAGAATGATATATTTGACCAAAGTCTGGGGCAGCTTAACGCGACTTCCCGCCAATGATGCGAAACATGGCTGACTCCGATCCACTTCATTTCACCAGCAGTACGGCAGCCCATGGTGTATTCAGAGGGTGCCACCATAAGGAAGATGAGGGAGAGGACTTCAGGAGGGAGCACAGATATTGGAGCCGTGCGATTGCGTTCGGATTTGAGTTGGCGTATCTTGTCTTCTAGATTGGCGATCTCTTGATCAATACGATAGTGATCTCCATGGTGATAATGATGAAACGTATAGCTGACACTAAGTGCCATTTTTGCAACTATTTATCCTGTGAGCACAACATTCTAATGGCAAAGCCAAGTTAAGGCATGTACCCAATATTATGAAAGGATTTCGCTGCTCAATGGATCTTCTACCATGGAATGACTGTCCTATGGGAAGTAGGGTTAGCATGATATATTGCGTCTAAGTTAAGCTTTGGCGAAGGGGGTAAACCCATTCGCCTCATCTCTAACGGCAGCCCCCAAAGTGGCGATATAGATGCGGCAAAGGGGAAGTCGCGTTGTTCGGAAGAAATAGAGACAAAAACTCACCACATAGTAGGATGTTGAACCACTGCCACTTGGGCGGTAAATTAGCTGGCTTCACGTGACTGTGACCATACGCGATGACAATCACGGTCGTCCGAGGCAACTGAATTCACTGATTGAACAGCGGCAGAGGATATGCACATGGAAAACGGATAATAAATAGGCGAGCAGCAGCTGCGGTACGATCACCTCCAGCCTTCCGACGAAACTACAGTACCCGCTTGCTCACTTTACGTTCCCTGATTTCTCCTCTTCTTCGTCGTTTATCGCATGTCCCCTAGATCGTGATCGTGCATCTTGTCTGGCTTGGTCTCCCTTGGCATTTAATTGAGGCTTATAATCCATCCTACGGACACGCCTGCTGTTGACAGCTCAACTGCTTCGTGGGAAGCCAAGCTGGCTTGTATAGTTCATCTCGTTCAGGTCACGTTGCTGAATCGGGAGAACGCGAGTGAAGCTAGCTGCAAGGAAGGAGCAGGAATTCAACGAGAGTGTAGTGAACAACTGGTAGTTGCTCAGGGAGGTGGTGGAAGGGATGTCTTATGAGCGATGTATTATTTTCGACAAACGGCCTTGTGTATATATCGCATGGAATTTTGCATGCTTTATGGTTGACTTTAATCTACACAGCCGGCACCATCAGAAAATTTCATCACCGTCATCCATTGTCATCCGCTTCATCAGTCTCATCGTTGCCGGCCATCCCACATCCAAATTATCTCTGTGCCGAGCTCGTATCTCAACGTGCACAAGTCGAGAAGTTCTTTATGGGGCAAGGCTTGGTCTTTGTCAAGCAACTGCTGATCTTCCAAATCACAGAACCGCATTGAATCAATGCATAGCTCTCGAAGTGGGTCGTCGAGGGTTGATGTTACTACATCGCCTTTCACTTTCGAAACCAGTGTGCCGTTGACTGTACCAGGCACCCCGATGCAGAAAGGATCACTCGCACAACCTCTACCGCTGCCAGTGCATGCAACGCCGAGATGGATGCGGGAAGTTTGGCTGATGTGGGCAGCCTGGGTGCTCAAAATCGCGATGTACCACAGGAAATCGATGAAGCTTCCCTCCTACACCCGCTCCAACATTTGTATCAAAGATGTACGCTGTTCCCCAGAATCCGTCGTGCATACATTTGTAACATCATAGCAAGTCCGCCCTTGCTCTCTCCCATATACGATACTTTGACTAGGGGCACTGTCGCACGACAAGGGCAGACATGAAGATCATATCAGCATCTTAAGCATATCGGGTCAATCAGCGCATGTCCTGCCAAAACGCCGCATCATCCATGCTTTGGTGAGATCTCCATGCCCGTCACCAGCAGCGCCCTTGGCGCGCACGAAGCCGACCACTCCCAGGAGCACAGTGGCGTGTGAACGAAGGAATATCTGAGGCGCCACACGACCTGGAAGCCTGGAGCGGCCTCGGCGAAGTGGCGCTTAAAAGGCTGTCAAGCCCCATGGTCGCAGGGAACGGAAAGACGATGATCCACCAGGAGAGGGATGGCAACACAACGATATTGGTGCCGATGATGGCCACGCTATATCCGGGGAAGGAGGCACGCCAACGGCTCTGTTGGTATCTCCGCCTAGCCTATAAAAAAAGGTAAGTCGGGAAATCCCTGAGAGATTGTATCTTACCTTGAGCACTCGCACCTCCTCGGAGTCATTCTCGTTGCCCTTGCATCCCTCCTTCGCTCAGTGCATTCACACACTCTCTATCCACCTCCTACCCTTCTCGCCTTCCCTCTACCAAATGGCACAGGGTCGTCAGCAGAAATGTCAAGAGCAGATGGGGTTTGAGAGTCAATTACGTAAAGGGTGTGTCTCGGGTGCGTAGTTCACTCGAGATCGAAAAGGTCTGCTGAAGAGCATCAAGGGGCTGGATTAAAGTGGTTTCGATGATTACGGTGGACCACCGATTCAACAGAGCATGGTGCCCGATGTGTTGGGAACAAATTTGGATGCTAATGCCATTAGCCAGCATATCAACAGCGTGCTCACGCAGAGACAGTGGCGTCGGACTTGTTGATGAGGGTGATCACTGTTCGAGTAAGCTACGGTTTGGTCAAGACCAGGAACCCAATCAGGCCCTCGGCCCTCTAGCCCAAGGCAAGTGAATAGCCACCAGCATCATTAAAAGGGATAGTGAAAGGGGTAAGCATGCCTATTCGAGGTACATATCGTCATCACCATCAGCAAATTTCCGGCCATGCATATGACCATTGGTCCGAGTCAGAGTCACACTGGCAATTGCTGTCTTCATCGTTCCTGCGCCACACCATCCCAAACCACGTCTATGACAATCTCCCTGAATCTTTCCACGTCGTAGTCATAGAGGTTCCAACAGTATTCGAGTTGCAAAGTTTGTATTTCGGCGCCTTGTTCATACCTCAAGGCACAAAAGTCCAGGAGGTCTTCATGGGATATAGCATATGAACGATCATCAGAGAACTGCACATACTTGAGGGATAGCTTTTGGGGGGCCGGAAAGGGAACGGGGTTGTGCCAGTGGGGGGATTGTGCTACCACATTGGCCCCCATTTCTGCAGTCGACGCGTCTTTTGTAGTCCTATGATGCAGCGATCCATTAAGGGTGGCCTTGACAAAGTCTACTGCGGCCTGGCTGCTAAGGCACAAATGGCGCAAACGGGGCATGCAGCCAAAGACCGCCAACCAAGCTTGCGAGTCATGCATGTGATCGAGGGTGACCTCGAGTTCCTCCAGGTGGGATAGTGAGAACGATGAGCAAATGCTCGACAGCGTATGATCAGTAAAAACGGAATCTGAGGTACCGGTCTCGATAATAAGCTTTGCGAATGGAGGATAGGGTTTAGATGCCAATGATAACCATGTAGTGATATCGATGCTTTCCGACATGGTACAAATAGATAAGGCAGGGACATTGATGGACTGAAGTCTCGAGCACTGTAACATGAGTCCAGATAGCTTTTGTTTCGAGGGTCTACCCCCAACGCAGTGCAAATCGAGCTTGACAGTATTGGGGGTTGTAATAGCACCCATCAAATGGATGCATTGAGATGCGAGGCCCTTTAACCGTAGAGTGGACAGATTGGGCAAATCAATCATCGGAAAATGGGATATGGGTGAAACAAAAGGGAGGGTATGTCGAAGGTCCAAAAGCTCGAGAGCAGGCATATCCCTTAATGCCTGTAGCATTTGAGCAGTTGTTGGCCGGAGTGATGTATCTATTCGCGCAGTGGTAAAGTTGTAAGTGAGGTGGGTCAGCCCAGCGAGATTAGCGGAGTTCCAGGGGATGCCAATACCCACCAACTCAAGTCTCTTGAGGTTGGGTGTCTTATAGCCGGGGATGCCTTCTGGTATTGTCAAGTTTGAATTGAAGGCATTAACTATGAGGGTTTGAAGCCGGATTGCTGCTATAGCGGCAAAGTTGATCAGCTTTACGAGTGCCTCATTGGCATAGGGCACATGGAGCGCTTGGATACGGTCGAGGTGGTCTTTGAAGGTCGTTGTAACACATTTCTCCATCCTTGGTGTCATATATTGGGCTCCTAGCTGTAAGGTGAGGCTGGCTTTTTTCGAGCGAACGAGCATCTCCTCTGCCCATCGCGGATATGTAAATGATATATTTGACCAAAGATGGGGGCAACTTAATGCCACTTCCCGCCAATGACGCGATACGTAGGTGAGTTTGATCCACGTTAGCACACTACTGGCGTAGGCAGAGTAGTGCGAAGAGGATGTCACCATATTCAGGATAACAGTAAGGATTTCAGGGGGTAGAACGGATATCGGGGCCGTGCGATTGCGTTCAAAATTGAGTTGTCGTATTTTGTTCTCTAGGGAAGCAATCTCTTGGTCAATGAGAAAGCGAGTTTTCTCCGCTTCGTGGTAGTGGTAGTGAACCGCATCGCTGTCGCAGAGGGACGAGTTGAAACTGTTTAATTATGAGGACAGAAAAGCAACTACTGAGGTTAACACACGTACCAGAATTATAGAAAGAATTTACTGTTCAAGCTTTAATAAATAGCAAGGAACTATCAGGTGAGAAATTGTGTCGCTGGTGGTAGCGATGAGAGGTCCGAGCCTTTCTCCTTTCTGATATCCAGGTAACAGACGGTGTGTCACTTGACAAGGTGATTGTTCCAAGGTGTCATGTATTAAGTATTTGAGTCAGTCTCACGTGACCCCGTTTCTACGTAGGAACTACTGTAAACGTTGTTGCTAACTTCAGATCCATGGAGTCGTCTGAGCTTTACCACGTCAAGCAACAATACATTCTTGGTATATCGTTCTTACTAATTTTACATTCAACACCTCATATTCTTATATTTTAGGTGCTTTCCGGTCCCTCATTGACCTTGCGCTCCCTGATTCAAACTCACCCAATTATATACCAACATTGTTGTACAAGGCCCGCGCATACATCGCACTTGATGACACGAAATCGGCCTTGAAAATCATACCCGAAGATAATGACAATGTCGCCATGAAGGCAGTTGCTTCACTGGCTCGATACATAGGCAGCTCGGATGCATCTGCGTCGGAGGCAGCATTAGAAGAGTTCCGCGATCTGTCGGTAGAAATTGAGGGCGAAGATGTAGAAGGAAGTGAGAGGGAAAAGGCGTTGGTTCGCGTCCTTGCTGGCACCGCGTTTGCACGGGCGGGCGAAGTGGAAGAAGCTTTGGACACCTTAGGAACAGACACCGAGGATCTGGAAGCGTATGTGCCTTGTTTCCAGAACCCGTCAGCTAGTTAATGAACACACTACAGGGTTGCAGTTATGGTGCAAATTTACCTCTCCATAAACCGCCCTGACCTCGCAAAGAAACAATTCGAACGGTCTAAACGATGGGCCGAAGATGATTTGCTTCTTCAGCTCATCGAATCCACGATAGGGCTTGTCACTGGGAAAGACGGCTACGTGAATACAAGCTCTTTCTACACAGAGCAACTAGCAAACCCTTCTCTGAATTCTCCGCACATACTCACGTCTCGGGGCGTGACGCGCATTTTGCGAAACGAAATTCAAGAGGCAAAATCGGACCTAGAAGAGGCTCTAGAGCAACAGAAGGATGACCATGAAGCTCTAGCGGCCTATGTTGTTGCGGCAGGATTAGGCGCCGTTAAAAAATCTGAGGCTGACGAATTATGGGAGTGCGTCATAGCATTTCTTATGTCCAAGATGTTTATCTGACGTGCACTATAGCCGGTTGGTGAAGCAGGCTCCTAATCATCCCCTTGTTGTTGATGTGGGTAAAAAGGCGGAAAGCTTCGACGAATTTGCGTCCAAGTTCACAGTTCCGCCCCTGGCGGCGTAGCAGGCATCCATGCCCGTATATATTTATGTAGACTCTACTCTGTGCTTGCATATACATATGGAACCGAATGAGGCGCCTGCGAATTGGACAGGATTAGGAACAAAGGCAGCCCTACAGTGCGGTTCTATCGCCAATCAGGATATCATAGAACAATGTGGGTGCATGCAGTCTTCAATCTCAAACAGTGACAGGCCTCCGCATCACAACAAAAGCAGCAAACTCTGTATATAGGATCAGGATCGGTGCCATAGATAATTACGAAGCGCTGTCGCCTGACCACTTGTTTCCATCAGTTCCGGCTGGTCTTATGAAGCGAGTAGCGTCAAAGTTAATGTCACTTGGCACCTGTAATCACCGCCATAGGACGCCTTTTGGAGCTTGCTCGCCTTAGACAAGATCCCACGGGGTAGTTTGAACTTCATTTTTAAATCATTTGGCCTGTCGGTCGGATTCTTCTTTGGACGGTCCATCCCCGATCATACTTCTATTTCCGAACCTGGACTTTGGCGCCTATATAAACTTGGATCGTGTTCTCTTCCCATAGTTCCACCTCTCTTACTAAGTCTACCCTCCTTACGCCCAAAGCACCTTCCAGCCGCTGCTTGCAATGTCCATCTTTCGCCGACCCAGTAGTGCAAGCAATTTTGCGGTACATACCCCATTGCATACTGAAAACATGTTTTATTTACATGTCTTGTTTCAGCCAAATGGAAGTGTACCACCCCAGGCTCAAAGCACTGTAGTGGATAATGCTCAAGAGACTCCAAAGATCCTCAGGGATTTTAGCAATTCCGTCAGCCAATCACCCCCCACTATTTATGCCAAACTCATTTGAATCCAGATTAAGAAGGGGTTGCCATTAAATCTTAACACGACAACTGTGGTGAGTAACGTTCTGATGTCAACATATATATGTCCATCAAGCTAATTCCGCTTCACTATAGTCTGCCATCATCGATTTGATTAGAAATAAGGAATCAATTGATGATAGAAAACTGCTTGTTCGTAACTATAATTTATCCTTGGTCTATCATTCATTCAAGCAAATCACAGTTGGAGCATGCTTTGGTTTTTGTATCACGATTGGAAGATGGCCCAATAGCGCGAACCTTGCAGGGCAAGATCATTGAGCTTTGTAAGTATGCATTCAGGGCATTGCATAACAAACACTTACGGAATAATTGAACGTAGTGTACAACGACTTGTCCCATCCACCTGCTACAAGCGTTGGGAACAAGTATGCCTGGCGTACTGCAGATGGGTCATTCAATAATATTGACATCCCAGACTTGGGCAAGGTGAGTTGCCGCGTCATTCATCATCCATTCGTTGTCCATATTTTCGCTATGCAGGCGGGTACACCCTATTCCCGCTCCGTCCAGCAGACCCACCCACTGCCCAAGAACCAGCTCCCAGATCCTGGCCTTGTTTTTGATACGTACGTGCTTTCCCACTGCTGTGACGTTATCTGACGATTATGCTAGCCTACTGAAAAGAGAAGGGGTACGCAGTGTCTGATTAGACGCTCGTTTTTCATTTCTCATGTTTTTCTAGTTTGTCAAACACCCTGGCGGGCTGTCCTCGTTGATGTTTTCTTTTGCTGCGCTCGTCATTCATAGGTCAGGAGATTCAGTTTTTTGTGCGTCGAAAACAGTGTCTGACCAACCAAACAGTGTTTTCCGGACATCTCATCGCGACGTGAACATCAATGAAACATCATCTTATGTTGACCTTGCCCCCTTGTATGGAAACAACCAGAGGGACCAAGATAGGCTCCGTATCCGTGATGGCCGGGGTCTTCTTTACCCCGATGTATTCGCGGAAGACAGATTGCTTCTTCTTCCTCCCGCAGTCTGTGCCCTTCTTGTCCTATTCAACCGCAACCACAATGTGAGTTCAGTTCCTTTTCACGACCAGTTGCGGATTTCTGATTCATGTGAATTAATCATAGTACATTGCTCGCAAACTCCTGGAAATTAATGAGCGAGGAACCTATGTGGATCCAACAACCTTGCAGTCCGATGACCCGGCATCAAAAGCAATGCTTGTCGCTCAAGAGGAAGAGATTTTCCAAACTGCGCGCCTTGTGAACTGTGGATGGTTTGGTTCAGGTTGGTGCCTTAGTCACGAATTTTGGGAGGGTGTTCACCTGAATGGTCCCAGTTGTTTTCTCCGACTATTTCTCCACCATTCTTGGGTTGGTTCGCGAGGGGAACAATTGGAGTTTGGGTCCATTTGGAGTCAGTTAATGGTTTCTTCTCAGCCGGTGTTTGTGTTGACCAAGAGATTTAGGAAATGAGGTTGGAAGACCACAGTCTTTTCGAAAGAGGCAAAGGGAATGTCTGTAGTGTCGAGGTGAAGAACACAGTATCTTTCCACTTTTGCTATCGTCACTCAGACAATCGCAGTTCAATTGTCTGTATCGTTGGCATGCTACGACCAGCGTTGAGGATGAAGAATGGACGAATTCTGTTTTCAACCAAATCTTCGAAAACAAGGCAGTGGAGACTGTCAGCGTGAACGACTTCAAGTTGGCTGCGCGTAAGGCACAAGAAATGCAGCCTGACATCACTCATTGGACCTTCGGAGCGTGGGTTTATTTTAATTCGACCCTATTTGCGACCGTTGTTCATGTTTGACATGTCAGTTTGAAGCGTCAGGAAAATGGAAGCTTCAAAGATGATGAACTTGCCAATCTCCTCCAAAATGCGTGAGTGCAACTTATGGTTGGTGCCGTTCCAACTGCCCATATGATCCGCCTTCTCTTTAGGACCGAGCACCCTGCTGCTGCTTTCCGCGCACGTGGAACTCCAGGTAAGCTTCAACGAAACTGAGGAATCAACTTTGAATCATGGATACTTTGCAGCAATTATGCGCTTAAATGAGGTGATGGGTATTGAACAGAACCGACGATGGGGTGTATGTTCATTGAACGATTTCCGTAAAGTCAGTATGTCAAACCTAATGAAGGAACGGGGCGCTTATCTTCTATTAATTAGTACCTTGGCCTAAAGCGTGAGTTTTGATAATCATATCTTGCAAACAGCACAACCTATATATATGTTCAGCCTTCAGCTCCTTCCTTGAATGGAATTCTGATCCAGAGATCGCCGACGCTGCGGAAAAACTGTACGGCAACATTGATTACCTCGAACTTTACGTTGGACTTCAAGCGGAAGAGGCTAAACCCCTTGTTGACGGTGCGGGGTTGTGTCCCGGTAAGTTTTTTGGCCTATTTTTATCAACCTATCCTCACTGCAATCCAAGGCTACACCATCAGCCGTGCTATTCTCAGCGATGCGATTGCGCTCACTCGTGGGGATCGATTCTTCACCCACGATTTCACACCATACAACCTGACTGCCTGGGGATTCGCTGACTGCCAGCGTGACCCTGGTGCTTTTGGATTTGGCAGCACCCTTGGAAGACTCATGCTACGCACGCTTCCGCAAAACTATACGGAGAACAGTGTTTATGCATTCTTCCCCCTCATGCTTCCTGGGGAGATGAAGAAACACCTAAAGGACCTTGACCTTCTGGATCAGTATGACACCACACGGCCCACGACCCAAAGCCCTTTGCAAGAAGTCAAAGACTATGCTACAATCTCCTCAATAATCAATGACAAGGATGGATTTGGTATACCATATGCTTCACGCGCCTCGAGGATTATAAAAGGCAAAGGGTAAGTTAGTTGGCATTGTTATCGATACCCTTACTTAGCGTTTTTTTTGTCACAGATTCTTTACTGCCGAAGGGGAGAAGGAGCAGTCTGCTGTGCTCGAAGCTCTTAATGGTTCCGTCGAATCTGTTGACAAAATTGGTCAATGGTTCTATACCACCGCTCAGAAGCTCATCCCTGCAAACTCATACACCCTTGTTGGTGGCAAGTCTCACGGGGTCGATTTGGTGCGGGAGGTGATCAAGCCCCTTCCTATCATCTGGGTTGCAACGGAGCTTGTCAGTCACTTGACTGTCATTTGTTGATATGCTCACGTTGCTTTTTAGGCTGGCATTCCTCTAAAGACTAGGTCTAACCCAGACGCCACATACTCCGCAAACGATCTCTTTGACATGCTCGGAGATATTTATTCGTAAGGCTGAGGTGTTCCTTTGTATTGTCACTTGTTGATTGTCACCCCTAGGTTCATTTTCCTCAAAGTTGATACCTCTTCTGTAATGGTTTTGCAGCAAAAGACTAAGGAAGATGTTGGGACGTTGTTACGTCTTATCAAGAACAACTTGAATGGATCTGTTAGCAACAGAGTGAGTGGTTCCTTGAATACACCAAAGCAAGCTTCTCATCAGCTATAGCTCTCGGTCGCCCATATTGTGGAATCCATCTCTGCGATTTTCTCAAAGCCAAAGAAATCTGAGCATCATGAGATTGTTAAGCGTCTCTATGATTTGGGACACTCGACTGACCAACTGGCCAACTCTATCCTTGCGCTCATGGTTTCCTCAGTTGAACTCTCACTTGGTAGGACCCCTTCCTTGAATTTATGAATCAAATGTTGACTTGTGGGTCAGGGCTCACAAACATGGTCAACCTCTATCTTGGAACCGACAAGGATGCTGAAATTCGGAGTCTTTCCCTGAGCTCTGATACAAAGACTAAACTGAATGGATTTGTCTATGAAGCACTCCGTGAGTAAATAATGCATAGTTCTATCCAGCAGAAAGTGCTTAACACTCTCCAGGCATTGACCCGCCTTTCCGCGGCGTATACCGTGCGTGTCCGATTTTTTTTTGTTTCTGATGTCCCTTTTAACGACCCTTGTTAGGTGTTTCCTCTAAGGCTCAGACTGTTTCTGGCCGAAGCTTGAAGAAGGATGACCGCGTATTTCTTGATATCAGCAATGCCAATGTGACTGTAAGTCGAACCTCTAACAATCCTCCACGGATCTGACGCAGCCACAGGAAAATGTATTCCCCAATGCTCAAAACATCAACGTTACTCATTCGAGGAAAGACTATGTGTTCGCTGACGGACTGTTCAAGTAAGTAATCTGGAGAATGCACATTTTGGCTCGATACTAGTATTCACAATCCCTTGTAGATCTTTCGGTGAAAATCTCACTGTTAAAATCATGAGTGAAGTCTTGTGCGCCGTCTTTGCATATGAAAACCTTCGTCGTGCCCCGGGCCAGTCTGGAACTCTTGCCAGGTTTGTCAGAGCCTCTTTCCTCAATATCTTGCCAGTATTAATGAGTTCATTATATTAAGGTTCCAAGATGACGCCCGCCCAGAACTCAGGTTTGCATATTTGAACAACACTCAGACAGTTTCACCCTGGCCAAGGTCTCTGTCCGCTCAGGTTTGTGGCTCTCGATCCCTCTATCTACTCATTTTTGCTCACTACTACAATAGTATGATACCAAATGATGTGCTTGTTAGCTGAGTTGGAGGGAGATCATGACGTTGGTGTTTTTTAGTTCACGATTATCTGTATTTACCGTTCACAAAAATACACTTGTCTCATTCCCAGAATTAGAACAAAACGTGAATCAATCCATCCACATGATCACTACAATGGCTGTTTATCTGTCTTGTTGGGCTTCATTGTTTTGATATCATCAACAATCTGTAGTAACAGGTCCTCAATCCTCGCTTGTCGCTTCTCGATTTCCTCCAGACGCGACGGCCAATTGGGATGTTCAGATATAGGTGTCCCGTTCTCGTCTACGTCTTTGAGTTCACTGGCTGTTGTTGGTGGCGCCTCGCCTGTCGTCTGTATGGTAAGCAACCGCTCGAGACGAACAATTTTATATTTACCAGATGAGGGAAGCCTTCTTAGTGTAATGGCTTGCGTAGGGCTGTGGATTTGAACTTCCTGCGGACGCCTCTGTCCTAAAGACTGCATAGACAAGAGTCTTCTCCGACTGGCAGGTCCATAACTGACACCTTGTGGAGCAGTCGTGGGCGCATCGCCATTCGACTCTTCTGGGATGTCATCGTCCACAATGAGTGGTTGGAATACCTGTGCTAGAGGGCTGGTGAAGGTTTGTGCCGCCTCAAGGCTGCGAGAGAGCATAGAGGTGAGCCTCCCTCGTGCTCCAGCCCGAGGGGGCGAAAGCCCACGTTGGAGGGCTGCAGTCTGTGTTCTCGCAATAGAAGACCCCGATAAACGCCGAGGGTGGCGAGTGCTAAAGGTGCTCAGGTCATCACCGGTGTCCAATGCACTGTCAAACTCCTCTTCGATCTCGAAAATCTAAGGTGGGAAGATCAAATATGGTCTATCTAGGTCGGTAGCGGGAAACCTACAGCGTCAATGTCGGCTCCCGAGCCGGCAAGGCCTTCGAAGAAAGCTGGAAATGATTTCAATAGGCCAGACAATGGAATATACAAGAAGGCACTCACTTAATCGCTTCAGGGAACGGGGCAAGGTTTCGAACATCTTGTCTGCTACATGGCTCATTGTCTCGTAGAAATTTGTCGAACCAGCATGTTTTGACTGCCGCTCGTATAATGCAATAAGTAGTAGGACGGGGAAACTCGTTATTCTGATCAGAAATCAGTGATCGCCCACAGGGAAAATTGCTATTTCACCTGATCATGAAGACATTGACCTATCATTAGTGGTTTAGCGAGATGGGAAAACAGAGGGAATATGTAATACCTTGTGGAACCACCGAGGAGACAGGGTGTAACTAGCAGGAAGCATAACGCATAGCGCGATCAGATTGACAGGAGGTTGATATGAGAACAATGAATCTGCTTTTACTCTGTAGTGGCAGTATATGAGGGTATTATAGAACTGGCGTATAATGGTTAAACTCACCCTTCAATCGTGGAAACAGCTTTGCGGAACATCGCCTGGGTGTGTTTGTCAGTTATGTGTGATAGGCGCTGACAAGTACGAACCTCAGCAGCAGCATCCTCGTTGATCGTAGCGAAAGTGTTGGTCAGTATCTGGCAAATGTGAGATTAAGTATCACCAAGCGTATTCAAACGTACAGAGACAAGAACTGTTGGAGGAATTAAGCCCGATTCGGACACACATCGAGTTGAATTAGAACGCACCAGTAAGCAAGAGCGTGTTACTTAAACATGCATAGGTAACCATTAATAATGGGCCAAATATTGGATGGAATTGCGCTGTTCAGATGTGTCAGGTGCTCTTGACATATTTGAGCTGACCGTAGGCACTTACTGGCTCGGTCGAACCCGCTTGCATCAAGCCCAAAATATAAGTCAAGCATCCACCAAGCGATGGTCCTGATATATTTTTGTAAGCTATAAGCCATGTATAAACGTGGCCTGGGCATTCACCCAGCGCTGTAACTATTGAGCTGAGATTAGTGACGAATGAAGATTGACGCTAAGAATGCTAACTCGGCTTGATTGCGGCTTAGCCTGAAGGGCATTGAACTGGTCAGCGGCATCCGTCGAATCTGTATGAATGTTGCACGCACGTCCAGAGGGCGTAGAGGAAGCCACAGAAACAAAATGCGGCAACGAGCATCAAGAAAACAAACTGCATCATCATGGCACGAAGTGAGAGCACCATGAGGTTATTCCTAAGTGTAACGAATGCTAGACTAATGAGCACATTAGCTTGGTTCTCCATAAAAAGGTCGGATGTTATCTCATGGTACTTACCGTGGAAACAAGAGGCAAGCGATAAGTGCCAGGACGTCAACACCCAGAGTACGTGCATTCGAGCCTTGATGGCGTTCAGAGGAAACGATGGCTAGCATGAACAAGGAAGGCTTACTGTCGTGGTAGACGCCATATATCCGGAGAAACGCATATACGCAGTAGAAGGTGACTAGTATTGATCAGATTTTATCTCGCAGAAGCAGTGCTGAAACACACCGAAAGCTAAGTCGAAACCGTTCTACCATCTTTCTAATTAGACTGTTGGAATAACACCCTGTCAACCGTACACGCACCCATGTCCCCTTGAAATAGACTGGAAAAACAAAGGTCATATGGTGGATGAGCTGGTCTAATGATGAAGACATACCTCTGATCCCATGTTCCTGCATTGCTGCGACCTTTTCAAGCGTGAAGCCAAGAGCGTAGACCATGAAGCTAATCTCGGCCGCATTTAGCCGATTGACATCGCTTAGTTCAATGGCCAGGACAAAGAGAATGAAAAGGAGCAGAAAACTATGGGTGGG
>JASFDG010000017.1:55945-67965 GCA_036937095.1 Phaeolepiota aurea
GAATTTCACAAAGGATTGCACGAGTCCGGGAAACAGGGGCTGTTGCCATGTCGTCATCTCGGCTGAAATGAACTAGGTTGAGGAGTAGGCAAAAGACAATGGACATGTTTCCATCGCGTTGTAGGGCCAGATATTTGTCCGACAATGGACGAACAAGCGTATAGGTGAGGTCTGGAGCTGTGAGCTGCGGAGCGCGTTCAGCCTTGTGTCCACAATGAGAATGCACCACTTACCGCCTCAAATGTTAAAGGGGTATCTATTCATGGGTTAGCATGGTTCAATTCGGCAAAGAAGTTCATCACCAATGAAGTGCTAGAAGATAAGGTACACATTAGTTTCCAGTGGGATGATGCGTTAATTAAAAGGCAAATAAACGTCCTATTAGAAGATGATGGGACACATAGCATCACACCCTTTGTGATGACGCGTAATTTGAGCATTGAACGCGACGTCTGACTCTCCAACCGCCATACGAAGACTGGTCCAATATATCCCAAAAAGACTTACAATAATATCCTAATTTATGACCAGTCAAGTGGTACAATTGACGCAAGGTAATTCCAACTTACAGATCTTATCATGTGGATTATGGGATAGACAAGTGTAGCTTCGACGTCTTCACTATAGGTTCGTTGAATGAGATTGTGCCAAGAGAGCTCCAAATGTTGAATAGCAAGTTGTGGCCAACTTACGGACGAAGTAAAGGATGCCGCTCAGCGCCAGATTCTGTCATGATGAGTGAAGGAAGGTCCAAAGAACATCAGGATCTGTTTGACCCAGTTTTAAGCGGAAACCTCGCAACAGGGATGGCATGCATTTGCACAAAATGGAGCCCGTGTATATTTAGTTAGTGTTTGTTGGCAAACATGACAAAATACAATTCTGCAGGACGCGCCGACATGACTTTGAATGGCTACCCACCACCAAGGAATCGCGAAAATTGCTCATCCAATCAAGGTATCAGACCTGCTAAGTGCTGATGTTGCTGTTCTGCCCAGGACCCATGGGATATTCTCAACCCTCTTCAGACGAAGCAAAAGCCTCGACAGCCTGGAACTACATGATGGAATGGAATGGAAGAAATCATGGGAGCTGTAGACGCAGCAAGACTCGATTTATACTTGGGACCACTTGGTAACATGCAATGATTCAGGCCACAACGGCAATGAAGTTCGAATGGCACTCCTGGAAGCAATACTTTGTGACTTAGAGAAACCTGAAATTTACTCTCTCGTATAGCTATGATAATACTCAGGATCACCTGCTTCCAGTACCAAGTGAGGTGTGATTCAGCTACCACTCACGAAGGAAATATTTTGGAGAAGTGGGACCATGCAACCCATATGCTCATCCGATAGTCGTTCGATGTTATCAATTACAACACCTAAATCATAGTGTTAGCTTGGCTGACAGTTAAGAATTGTAGCTCCGACTGCGCGTTGTCGCGTCAGGCAAAGACACCTGACCTCTCATCAAACACCGAGCTCATCGTCGCCTCCTTTGCCTGCCACTACAACATGCAGTCAGGAACAAGAGCTCCAGGCAGCACTCAAGCCCCTGTAAAAATTTATAATGCAGTGTATTCCTCCGTCCAGGTGAGGGGTACTGCTCACTGTCCTTTAACATCGCTTGACACGGTCGCGTCACACTTTAGGTCTATGAGTGCATGGTCCGGGGTATAGCAGTAATGCGCAGGCGCAACGACTCTTATGTTAACGCGACGCAAATACTCAAGGTTGCAGGTGTTGATAAGGGGCGCCGGACGAAGATTCTTGAGAAGGAGATTTTACCTGGGAAACATGAAATAGTACAGGGAGGATATGGCAAATACCAAGGAACCTGGTACGCACAGCTCAGATTCCTGTCGCGAAGTCTACTCACCATAAATCTCGCGACCAGGATTCCATTAGAAAGAGGCCGCGACATTGCCCTGCAATACGGCGTCGCACCATTATTGTCGCCTCTCTTTGACTTCCAACCGTCTACTAATTCCCTAGGATCTCTTCCTGTTGGAACCCCTGCTGGAACTTCCTCTCCCAGACCACTCTCTGCGTCTTCTTCTTATTCAAGCATGGGAACCAATCCTAATTACATGCCCGCGCTGCCGTCGACACTGGCCCCACCTCCTATCATGCCTGGTTCTGCACTGCGCCTCTTGAATCAAGGACGTGCTCAAGGCCTTTTTACTCCCTCTACTTCTGCTGCCGCACGTCCTTCAGGCTACAGCTCCCCCGCGCCTTATTACACTGGCGGATATGGCCAGTCACCTCTTCCCTCCTCATCTCAAACCCCACCTCCCGGTAGTTCATTAAAGCGGAACCGGTCTGAGGCTGATGCCGATACATTGGCGTCCTCTGCCAATGGTACGTCCAGTTGCCCCCCTGCCTGTGACACTTCGTAATTTTGTTGTATAAGCTGCCCAGCAAAATGTGCATTCACGTCCGCCTTCAGCAGGATCTCATATGAATGGAGAAGATAACCCTTCACCGGCAAAACGCGCACGAAAGGATACCAGTCCCCCTCACACATCCGCATCGCAACATGTTACTTGGCAAATTCCTCCCAGAAATCAATCTTCAACAGCATCGGCTTTGGCGCGTTCTAACTCTCAACCTGCTTTCAATGGGGCAACCTCTAGGCCGTCTAGCTCAATCTCTATTGCGAACGGCAATGCCAGTAACCAAGTAAGTGGGAGCTCGGACCTTGATGTTCACGTGTCCCGCTTCGCATCCAAGCCATCTGTGGTGAGGTCGATCGATCCGGCTGCTCCAATAAAAGATACGCGCAGAGCCGCTGTTATAGCTGCAATATGCCAGCGTGATGACCCTACTCCTGTTCTAGATCTGCTTCGTGAGATCTCATCAGACCCTGCGATGCAGTCGACAAACCCCTCGCCTGGGTTTGATGTCGACGCTGTTCTCGATGATCAAGGTCACAGCGCACTTCATTTGGCTGCAAGCCTTGCTCGACAACAGATCGTCGAGGCGCTGATTTCTCATGGAGCTGACATCAATAGGGGCAATTACCTTGGAGAGACGCCTCTCATTCGGGCGTGCCTAGCTACACATAATGCAGACCAACAAACCTTCCATACACTCGTCATCTCACTTCACCCTTCTATCCGTACTCTCGATACGTCACGCAAATCAGTCATTCATCATGTTGTGTCTCTGGCAGGCGTCAGGGGCCGTGCAGTAGCTGCACGTTATTATCTGGACCAGATCTTTTATTGGGTTGCTCAGCACCAAGGAGGTGACTTTCGGTCTCTCGTTGATCTTCAAGACGAGCATGGCGATACAGCCCTGAATATTGCCGCTAGGGTGGGCAATCGAAGCCTGGTGAGGACGTTGCTGGATGTTGGGGCAAATCGAATATTACCAAATAAGCTTGGCCTCCGGCCTGGCGATTTTGGTGTTGAGACAGAGGTTGGTGAAATGCACAAGGATACTGAACGTTGTCTGGAAACTGAGAGAGCCTCATGTTAGGAATTGACTGGAGGTTTACGTGCCGAAGATATCTTGTCGTCTCTGCGATCGGGCCCACCTGTGCCTGTACAGAAAAGCCACGACGTTATAGCAGGTCTGTTTATTGTTAAAAGACAGTATCCGCTCGTTGACATCCTTCTGAACCGGAAGATATGACGTCCATGATCCAAGGCCTCAGCACAGAATTCCAGGGCGAGATAAAATCGAAGCAAGATGCGCTTGATGTGACTCAGGCCCATCTACGTGCAGCCACCCGTGAACTCTCAGAGCAGCGAAAACAAATCCAAGCATGGCAGTCCCGATGTGGGGAGCTGGACCAGATCACACAACGCGTGCGCAACGTCGAGAAGGCGATCTCCGAAGAGGAGCAGTTTGACTGGACGGGTCGCACGGATCTAGACGGGAAAGACGGGCGGGATTCTGCGGGACCTGCTTTCCAATGGCGGGGTTCGAACTCGACAATGGTCGGCATCGAAGGATCGGTGGATATATCGTTTAGCGTCGACTCTGAGCCTCCGGTCCCAACGACAGACTCTGCGGCGAGCTTGGTGCGGCTGCGGCGCCTGAAGATGTGGCATGTGCGGATGGAGGAGCTGGTCACAGCTAGACTGAAGAGCTTGCAGGGTGCAAGCGCAGAAAAGGAGTACCAATGCAAGAAGATTGTAGCATTATGTACTGGGATCCCCATCGACAAAGTAGAGGAGGTAAGCACTTCGATTATATGCCTGTGCACGCTCGTGCTGACAGTGACATCAGATGCTTGAGAATTTGGTGATCGCCGTTGAAAGCGAATCACAAATTGTTGATATTGGGCGCGTTTCTGGGTTCATGCAAAAAGTTCGGGATGGTATTATTTAAGCACTAATGCTCGCGTTTGCATCTTCCCTTGTTTTGCTTTTTGTTTTAAACTTTATTGCAATATTAAAACAAGCCTGCCACCGGATCCCTCGATACTTAATAAATGCGTGCATGTGGAAGTATGATAGCGTAAAGAATACATTCGAGGTCTTACACGTCCTCTGGTGCAAAGAGTTGGAAATTTCTGTTGTACGTCCCAGAAGCGATGAGGTTGCCATCGCTTGAGATATCAACGGACATCACTTTCCCCGCATCCGTTGACAAAGTTCGAAGAAGCTGCCAATCATCTGCACTCCAAAGCTTCACAAGTCCATCATAACCTGAACTTGCAAAGAAGAGGCCAGATCGATATTTCCACTCTTCAAAAGCACTCTCCTTCTCCTTCTCAAGCGCAAGCCGCGTCTTTTCTTCATCTTCCCCCCCATCCTCCATGTCGACGTCGTTCGCCAACGAGGGCGGCTTGAAGTAGAGGTCGTTTGCATGGAAGAATTTGATGTCAGAGATGTTGGAAAGATGGGCAGGAATCGTGTACAATGACTTCAGAGACCGCATATCCCATATACGAATCGTGTCATCGCCAGCTCCAGTCGCTATTTGATACCTAATGGAATATTATTGAATAAATTACTACCTCCAGAGGTGAATAAATCATCCGAACCCATTGGGTGAAAATCCAATTGCAAATATCGCTTGTACGTGGCCATCAAGAACCATGGCAGTTCGGCCAGTGCGCAAATCCCAGACACGACCGATTGCGTCAAGTCCCCTAGGGAAGCATTAGTATTCCCGTCCGCTTTTTCAAAGCAAGAGGGCCAACCCTGAGGCAACCAGTGACCCATCATCTTGAAATTCTACAGAATATACTTCTTTGGAGTGGCCCTCCTGCAGGAGCAATTCTTTTGAGCTATTTACGTCCCATAAGCGCCATGTGGTGTCAAAACTCGCGCTGGCAACATATTGGCCTGAAGGGTGGAAAGCCACGCGACAAACACGGTCCTGATGGCCTTTCATGACGGATAGGGGTGAATCACTGAGCATATCAACGTTGATTTGCTTCGAGTGTGCCCATTAGAGATAACTGACCTATTTAAGGACCAAAGATTCAAGTTCCCTTCACCTCCCCCGCTTGCCAGGTTGACAACATCAGCCCCCTGAGTCAATGTGGCCTGTGGATGCCATGCAACACCTCCAACGCGATCGCTATGCCCTAATGACATTCAAATTAACAGACACAACCAGATCGAATCGATATTTGGCTAACCTCGTAAGGAACGTATAGGTGTGCAGGCTGGAACGTTCCAGAGCTTGACTGTTCCAGACCAACTTCCAGTCGCAAGGATTTCGTTATTCGGCGCAAAACGTACTTGCGATATGGGGCGTTCATCTCCAATTTGTGAACCAAGATTTGCGAATTTCTATAAAATCTTGGTCATAAAAAGAACCCACATAGCAGGGCTCAACCCATACCTTGACTTCAGTAAACACCTTTTTCCGGATATCCACAATCCTCCCGAGATCTAGGTGACTATCTATTCGCTGTTGGGCGATTCGCTTTTGAGCTCTGCCAAAAAATAAAAAGCAAAGGGAGCATAGTAAGCACCTTGACTAGCTTAGCCATCGGTAGCATAAATCCAACCTAGGCAGAGAATACTCCGCTATGCGCCTCCGAGCCTCCAGCAGTTCAAGGGAGCCAGGAGAATAGAACTCTTCTTCCTGGGAAGTAATAGGTAAGAGATGCAGAGGGGTAATTCCAAGAGGTACACACGTCTTCACTATCATCTGAAGATTCTTCATCGACAGCCATAGCGTCATCCCCGCGTGCGGCATTGATTTGTGACAATACATATATCAAACGATCTCTGCGGTCTGCCGCCTGTAAAGGGACGTTAGGGAAAGATGCGAGGGAGACTGAGTATGCCGCTCACCCTCTCTCCGAAAAGGGTTATAGGTTCGCCAATCTCCCGCAGGCGCAATTTCACGCGATTATCATCGGTGGGTACTGCAAGTGTCCGGGCTTTCTTCTTTCGTTCAAGTTCGTCGAGGATGACTTTGTTTTCCATCCGTGCTCGCTCTGAGCCCAGGTAGTTTCCATCGTCGGCTAGCGTGTCGAGAGTGAGCTCTGACATGATGGAGCCTGTGCAAATGCGATTTTTGAAGAGCTAATGGAGCTCCCAGTATCTTGTTTTCGGAAGCTTGGCTGCAACGGACGATCCAAACAATACTAAGGCAACGATGTGATTTTCAGTAAGAACCACACACATAAGTTATACGAGCGCGTATCAGTTTGACCACCACAATAGTAATCACCGAATCATGGTCCCAAAAAAAGTAGAAGAAAAGATCTTGAAATCGCAAGTCCATCCGATTCGGGCAAAGCGACCAGGACTTTTGTCCTGCAAATCAAAGCGGATGCTTTTATGAAATTCAGTACCCTTCACTGGTGTAAGTAATAACCAAAAACGTTTCCAAGGCATGGTGGTGCCACTGTGCCAGATGGTCAGCAGGAGATAAGTCACGAGCTCGCATAAGTTACTTGGACAATTGTGGCACTTGCTTTAATTTGATGAGTGATCGTGAACTCTTGTACTTACCCCATTGCGTTGCTTTCACTCCTCGACTTACTCTGCCTCCCCCCGTCATCTCGCGGTGATAGGCTCGCTTCAGCCACACAATGTATCAGTCTTCTCCAGGTCCTTCCTCTCCTATAAACCCCCACATGAACAACAATCATCATTTGCCACTTGGCCAAAACAACGCAGCGAACAATAAGCCGCGCCCTGATGACTGTATGACTCTGCCCCATATCACAATGGAACTTGTGTTTGACTTGATGCTCGGACGCCCACAGATGTCTATTTTGACCGGTCAACAGCAGAATTTAGTTCAGACGCCGTTGCGCGATCTACCGCCGCCAAGCTCAAGCTTGAATCCTATTACAAGGTGGCGGTTGACGCCGCAATCGAGCGTAATGCGAGGTAGATATCCGTTTATCAGCGTTCTGCGTGCTTCCCCGCCTTACCGCCTGCGATCCAGGCGGATCGAGCTGGAAACCCGGCTAACGCAGATGCACACCCCCGACGCAAAGGAACGGGAGATACGAAAGTATAGCAAGACTGAATCCCAACATCTGCGCCTGAAGAGGACAAAAATCAAGCTGACGGACTTCAGGACGGTCAAGGTTATTGGGAAGGGGGCGTTCGGAGAGGTAAACGTCATCTCCTTGTTCCATAATCTCCCGTTGATACAATGCTTTCAATTAAGGTTCGCTTGGTCCAGAAAGTTGACACAGGGAAGGTTTACGCGATGAAGAGTCTGCAGAAGGCTGAGATGTTGAAGCGCGATCAGGTAAGGAGGATGCTTCTCCGGTCCTGGACAAAAATCATATTGCTTGCCTATAGCTTGCTCATGTCCGCGCAGAGCGCGATGTTTTGGCGGAATCAACATCACCCTGGGTGGTGCAGCTTTTCTACTCATTCCAAGACCCCCTCTACTTGTACCTTATCATGGAGTTCTTGCCAGGAGGGGATCTTATGACAATGTTGATGAAATACGACGTGTTTTCGGAGGACGTGACGCGCTTCTATATGGCAGAATGCATTCTGGCAATCGAGGCTGTTCATAATCTTGGGTACATCCATCGGTATGCGTTTCTTTAGTGAAGAGGGCATGCTGCTCACAGCTTGTGGTCAGCGACATCAAACCAGACAATGTGTTGATCGACAAGAACGGTCATTTGAAATTATCAGATTTCGGTCTATCCACAGGTCTTCATAAAGGTTCAGATTCAGAATATTACAAGCGGTTCCTAGAACAAGAGAAGACCAGGGATAAACAACGAAATAGCGTACAAGTCAACTCAATCAATCTTACGATGAGCAGAGAGCAAATTGTTACCTGGAAAGCAAATCGACGAAAGCTCGTAGGTTCCAGTTATCTGTTGCTTTTCCCCAGGCTTAAGCTTTTGGCAGGCGTATTCAACTGTTGGGACACCTGATTATGTTTGTGAACTCCATTCAATACCGAATACCAACGCTCAAATCCTTGACTTAGATCGCTCCGGAAGTCTTTTCGATGAAGGGATATGGAAAGGAATGTGACTGGTGGTCGCTCGGCGCAATCTTTTACGAGTGCCTGGTTGGATACGCACCATTTTGCTCTGATAACCCAGGTGACACCTACAAGAAGATCATCGACTGGCCAAACTACCTGTATTTCCCAGAAGAAGTGTATATTTCGAGAGAAGGCGAAGATCTCATTCGAGGGTAAACCCCCCGCCTACTCCGCTTGGTTTTTTTAAATGCTCACTGCGTCATATAGGATGATGACATGGGCAGAGTCGCGGCTTCAAGTACATCAAATCAAATCGCATCCCTTCTTTTACGGTGCTGACTGGAACTCGCTGCGTCACATTGAGCCGCCGTTTGTTCCCCACCTCCAATCCATCACCGACACATCGTACTTCCCCACGGACGATCTGGGACACATGCCTGATCAGCTGGAGAAGGTTGAAGGAGTTGGTGCGGAAAAAGATTTAGCATTCTTTGGGTGGGTCCCTCTGCGCATAGTAACCGGCGACAAGACTGACTTTTTTGTGGTGCAGATTCACATTCAGACGTGGGCCTGGTGGAGGATAGGTGGTCAAATATATATCTCACCTCAGATACCCTTGTCGCATCTAAGTATACACATCGCTACATAGTAATCGCAATTGTGGACGGAATTATCTTGTGCGATACCCGGCGGACCGGCACCCCGCTAACCGAGGTTCCGCCGCCCTGTTAGCTTGTGGAAAACGTATCACTCCGTAAGTCCTGACTTGTTCAGTTTAGGTTCTTGAGAAACATGGTTATTCCTGCTGACCCTTCCGGACACGGAACTTGGACTTGTATATCACCAGCCCTTTTTACCGCTCACATACCACAGAATGTCTTCCTCTACCACCACCCAGCTTGAAGTCGGAAATGCGAATATCTATAGCCCAAGAAAAGTGCTTGATCACCCAACCTTCAGGGTCCTCGCCACGGGAGAGAAGCCTCAGCCCGATGCTAACATTGCTGCCTTTTACAATCCAGCACACGAAATTCATCTTGTCCAGAAACCTCGCCCGACACCTGGACCGGGCCAGGTTCTGCTCCATGTTCGTGCGACTGGGATATGCGGGTATGTTGTACCAATCGCAGCATATCTTTACTTTGATCTTGATCAAATAATGCGCAGGAGTGACGTTCACTTCTGGCAACATGGGCGGATCGGCGATTCCATGGTGGTAACTGATGAGGTCAGGCTATATTGAGCACCGGTCTTGACACTAACATATCTGACGATTGCAATCAGTGTGGTTCTGGCCACGAATCTGCTGGCGAGGTCGTGGAAGTCGGGGAAGGCGTCACACAGTGGAAGAAAGGCACAGTACTATGGCCACCGGGATACATTCACCCCCCTAACTCGATTATCAGGTGACCGCGTCGCGATCGAGGCGGGCGTGCCTTGCTCGCAGCCGTCCTGTGACGCTTGCCGCACTGGTAGGTACAATGCATGCCCCGATGTTGTGTTCTTCTCAACCCCCCCATTTCATGGTGAGTGGAGCCATACCTCCATGCAGACGTTCTCACTGAATTCTGAAAAGGAACTTTGACGAGGTGGCATTTGCACCCTGCTCAGTGGCTCCATCGCCTTCCAGATGATGTTTCCTTCGAGGAGGGTTCGCTCTGTGAGCCGCTCGCCGTTGCCCTCGCAGGCATCGAGCGTTCAGGGTTACGCCTTGGAGACCCTGTTCTCATCTGGTACACATGTTTTAGATTGTATGTTTTATCAAACACAACCTAATTGCGACGGCTTCGTAGCGGCGCTGGGCCCATCGGCCTTGTATCCCTCCTATCTGCCCGAGCAGCTGGTGCCGAGCCCATCGTCATCACGGATCTTTTCCAGAGCAGATTAGATTTCGCAAAGAAGCTAGTTCCTGGCGTTCGCACTGTCCTCATCCAGCGTGGAACTGCTCCGAAAGAACAGGCGGCATTGGTCAAGGAGGCAGCTGGTGGTCCTTTGACTCTTACCTTGGAGTGCACTGGGGTCGAAAGCAGTGTGCACACTGCTATCTATGCAAGTTCTCCCACCCTCATTATGTCTGAAGAGACCTTTTATAACATCCTTATTCACTAGTCTATGGCATTTGGAGCAAAAGTCTTCATTATTGGTGTAGGCAAAAATGAGCAGCTGGTAAGCTATGATGTTACACCGTAGACCCCTCGAGATGTGACGTTTATACCACCTTAACAGTTCCCTTTCATGCACCTCAGTGCCAACGAGATCGATGTTAGCTTCCAGTATCGATATGCCAACCAGGTCTGGCATCTATCTCCGTCGTAAACTGCACTTATAACCCCTTTTGCTAGTATCCTAAGGCGATCCGTCTAATTGCTGGTGGCCTCATCAACGTCAAACCCCTTGTCACACATCGATTCGCTCTTGAGGACGCCGTCGCTGCTTTCCACGTTGCAGCTGACCCATCCCAAGGTGCTATCAAGGTTCAGATTCAGGATTAAGAAGCCCTATTCTTGATTTTCAAACCGTCGTTATTGGGTATCTTTGCTGCATGGAAGGCTCACCCATCCAAATAAAAGTTGGAGATGTATCAATATTATCGCAAATTGGCATAGCATAAAAAAATCAGAGCTTTCTTGTACGAGAGGGGGGGGGGGAAAGAACAGGCGCTACTTCCAGATACAAATAAAAAAAATGCTGCTATCTACACACTACCTACCACCGCCTAGGCGGTTCTGAACCTGGTGCACTATCATTTCGGGGCCGCCGTGACCACCCCGTGTCACTCGGCCGTTGTGGGCTAATACCTCCACCACCCGCCCCCCGACCACGGCCCCTATCTCGCCACCCCCGGTCCCCACCACGTCCACCGCGATCATACCCATCCCCACCACGTCCACGGCGATCGTACCCCGGCCCTCCCCGCGCGTCCCGGTTATACGGCGAGTGTGGTGCCACCGCGCCGTGCGGAGGCGGGAAGTAGTTTTGCGCTGGGGGCGCGTTCGACCAGGCCTGTGGTGGCGGTGGTGGCTGTGCGGGATGCGGCATCAGGGGCTGCGGCGCGTTTGCGGTGGGTGGGATATGTGCTTGGGATGGTCCGCCTGCTGGGGGGTGTGGCGGGATGCGGGGAGGGGGTGCAGTCGGTGTCGGCACGGGCGGTCGCATGTTATTTGAGGGAAGATTTAGCGCGGACGTCGATGCGAGGGTGCGCAGCACCTGTTGGATTTGTTCTGGTGTCAGCGAGGCCACCTCTGCAGCAAGTGCAGCAGGCGCAATTGGCAGAGCAGGTTGTAGAGAGGGCAGGTTTATAGGGGTGTGTGACGTGGCAGAGGTCATAGGTAACACTGAGCTGGGCAGGCCGCCTAGTAGGACGGCTGGGGTTGCTGATGGTGGAGATGCAGGCAGGGGCGCCAATTTCCCCCTGTTCAGAAGCCAAATTCCAACAAGGTAGTTCACTTGCCGTTCTGCAGGTAGTTTTAGATCGTCAAGGAGTTCCATGTATTCGGGGATAGGTTCGGTTGCGAGAAGTGGAATGATGTAAAGTTCTCGCCCAGGATGATGATCTTTTGGATGTTGGCCCCACGGGAATACCAAGCCATGACGCCTACAGAGAAGTTTAGCATGACACGTAGTAAG